>RXPK01005139.1:0-54754 GCA_004143645.1 Protaetia brevitarsis | reverse complement strand
AATCCAATTTCTCAGTCATCATTTTTCAATGTGAGTCTGATAAACTAATGATTAAGGTGACCCCAGAGCGAAATAGTTCAAAGAATTTAATTCTGAGGAGACCGAGGAGGCCACGGTTGTGGATCTCCCGTCCTTATCCACCGATCTGGATACTGATTGTCTAAAAACTCTCGCGTGCAACTAAAACTTAAAATGCGCTGGTAGCATCGTGATGCATAAAATTAATTTGTATCTTATTGCAACTAGACTTCTTCCAGCGTAGTGGTAGCTCCTCTTCAAGAAAATTGCGATATACTCTGCCATTTAACCGCATCGGTAAAAAATTTGGACCTTATCAAGTGATCTCCAACAATTCCGGCCCACACATTGACAGTGAATTGAGGATGTGAGTGACGGCTATTCACTAGTTTCGTGCGGATTTTCTTCGGCCCTATATGTGATTATTATGAAAATTAATAATCGCGATTCCAGAGAAAGTAGCCTCGTCGGTGAAGAATATTTGAGCCAGAATAGTCAGGATTTTGTGCGATTTTGCGTTGCATTCCATTGACAGAACAGCCACTCTTGCGGAAAACTCTGCCGTAAGAAGTGCCTGCACCCGTTGAATGTGATATGCGTATAAACAGTTGATCTTTCAATATTCTCCAAACTGTGGCCTGACTAATGTTTAAATCGCACTAAATTTTCTGGTGCTTGTCGTAGGATGTTCCTCGATTTCATTTATACCATTTCTTCAACTTGTGGAGTTCTCACTGTAGATGGGTGCCTGTTATCAGTCGTTCCGTTTTTTTAATTTTCCGTTTCACTAAGACGTTGGTGAAGACGGGCAAATATTTGAATGATGTGGGATGATACGTTTCGGGTATCGTTCTTCATAAAGACGTCTAGCAGCACGCGATTCCCTTTGCAAGACCGTAAACCGAAATGCATATCACACATCTCAGGCATTCGTGTAATTCATTTTAGAAAACAGGAAACTGGCAATAAACTGATCAATACTCTGACAACTATTGACAAATATTGAAATAACAGATAAACAATTCCAGCTCAACACAATAGGTTTTCAAGAGCCAACTGTGATATTATATTGTGTTAGTCATAGTTCATAATTTATTATTAAACATTCAATAACTTTAAAACCAAACCGTTTTGAACATATACTCATATGAACTTTTATGATCAAAATAACCTCTGGAATCAGCTCTTAAAGTTTGAGAATCACCCTGTATAATTGCCGCAAACTTCTAGCAGGGACCCTGTAGTGTCCTGCGAAGATGATTGTTACTGACAATGAGCTGCAGTAGTTCTTTTTGCCTCCTTTTTTGATCATTCCTTAATAATGATCTTACCATGAGTTTGTCTGGTTGTGATGCATGATTGTATTAAATTTAGTGCATACCTAATAGGATCTGTTGGGTGTCTGCAATTATCAAAAAAATACTCTTACAGCCCTCAAATATTTCGATGAGGCCGTCAAGAAGACTCCGAACGATAAGCGAGCCCTCATGGGACGATCCATCGCTAGAGCCAAGGCGGTACAATATGAAGGAGCCTTGGAAGATATCAATAACGCCCTAAAAATGGACCCAGACGATTTAGTCGTCTTAGCCCTCAAAGCCCTTAACACTTATCTAAGTTGCGATTTTGAAGACGCTCTCGTCCAGAACCTCCGCTATCTACCGAAGCGGAAAAAACCCGATAATTTCTATATGGGAGTCATGCACGTACGTAAACCCTTATTAACATATAATAAGTTACGTTTCGCGTCGAATACTAATTTTATTATGTCAGTGCAATCAAGCCATCGAGAATGGTATAGGAGAAAGGGCTGGCTAGACCACTGCGAGATCATTACAAAATTATCAGGAAACTAGCTTGGAAGAAAGTTCGCGAAGCGGACAATCCTTTGAAATTCACTTCGAAGATTAAGAAGAAAAAGAAGAAGAAGAAACAGGAACGATATAATGCTCATCTTCGAAACGTTGGGTTTCACGCGAAAGAAGCGCAAGAAATTGAATCCCGAAGATGAGAATCACTATCCTTGCGGGGAGGAACCAGAAGGCTACCAGTTGGAAATAAGGGAGAGTTTAAGGAGTCACAGGGCGGAAGATGAGGATATACCCAAAGGGAAGCCTTTCCCCTATAGGCCCTTGCAGAGGTACACAACGAATATCGAAAATTTCATGGCGGAAAAGTACTTGAAGGCCATGTACTTGGATAAAATTTTCTTGAAGACGTTGAAAGACAATCCCGGAGTTAAGAGTCCCAAGCAAGGCGGGGTACAAGGAGATCGTACAGCTAGCTAAGGACGGTTACAAAACTCTATCTTACAAACAGGTTTAAACGTCTCTTAAATTCGTATCCGTCCCATTACCTTTTTGATTTTTCCAGGAATTGTTGCGCACTAGGAGACCGTTCTACTTCATCAAATACCAGGAGACGTCCTTGTCAGAGCGATTGAAGGAGAGACAAGAGGAACAGAAATTGAAGATACGCGCCGCCACGATCAAGGAGGCCAACACTCTGCTGGAGAAGATCAAGGCGAACATCCAAAAGAAGAATACTCGCATCGCTCTGGAATTGGCGGAGAAATTGAAGACATTCTGCGACACGACGCCCAAGAAATATCTACCCGATAGGGATGAATACCTCAACTCCGTCTATACCCTCGTCGGGCAAGCGTACCTCGACTTGAAGAGGTTGAATCCCAACCAGTACGAGTGGGACCAGAGGAAGAGGATCCACAATATGCTGGGCATGAATATAAGTAGGGAGCCGTCGCAAGATTCCGTCTTGAAACAGTTCAAAGGCGTGTTCGTCGATTGGAAGTATGTTTTGTGCTGTATTTCAAATATCCCAGTCGTCCAAGGATTCCGTCCTTGGACGATTGGGATATTCGGTTTTTTTTTAGCTACGTGCTAAAGTTGTATTTTATTTTTAAATGGGACATCCACAATTTTATTAATAGTATATGTTCAAAAATTAGGTTACTCTGGGACAGCAATAAACAATAGTGAAATTATATTTCATAATTCCTTATTATTTGCTACAAAAGGTCACTACCAGTTTCGGCTACCAATTTAGCATTCTTCAGGTAATAAACTAATTATAGTTTTTATTTTATCGTGACTATCTACGATTATTTTATAATCACCGGTTGTGACTTTTGTCGTAAATAATAAAGAATTAGGAAGTACAATTTCGAAATGCATTTGCTCATAGACTATTCCGAAAGAAACAAAAAAAAATATATCTGCAGAAAGATCCAATTTTAACAAATTACTTCTGCCACATTTTTAGACATTTGAAGAAGTTTTGACATTTTCATTAGAAAAAGTTTTAATTTACATATCTTTATTTGTTAATACAGGGTGTTCCCAAAATGCAAAAGCTTATATGGGTGATTTTTTGAAAATATTCCAGAAACTAAAAGGAATTTTAAAAATTTTCAAATGCACGTCTACTTTTAATTCAAGGGGGAAACAATTTGACATATGAATTACATTTTTGACGTTTACAACTGCGCCCCCACGAGTGCCCTCTCACACATTTTAAATGGAACGACCCATCGTGTGGTGCCTCAAATGAAAGCTTATTTTATTAGGATTATTGGTGATTTATAACTTGTTCACCTTTTGTTTAGTTTATCATCGAAAAATGATAATTTCCATACTGTACATTCATACAGTCAGTTGGGCGTAGAAAGCGCAAACAGAGAATAAAAGAAGCCGTTGATGTCATTTTTGACAACTGTCACATTAGTTGCTGTCATTCAACTTCACCTGGATGATTTATCTGGATGTTTTCGATTAAAAATTCTTGCTGTGCCACGAGCGCATTGCTCAGCACCATAAATATAAATAGCTTCCATCCTCTCAGCAATGGAGTACACCATTTTTACGTAATGCAAGTGAAATTAGGATTGGGGTGGTTGTAAAAACCTGTTCCGCCGCGACTTTTTCAGGTGTCTTTTGATCTCCTTTGTACTAAAAGGCGCTCTCTAACTTTGCTCTCTTAATTAGACCAATTATCTCTATATAATTATTATTTGTTCTGGGCTTTCTAGCATTAGAACCTTGTCCACACTAGATACTGAACTTGAATCTCCAAATAACGTTCACTACCAAGTAAATGTTGTACATACGTCTATTTAGTCTACAATGACCGGTCAATAGATTTTCCTATCATTTTGACACTCTTCTCAGTAAGTCTTTAGTAAATTCAGACGTTTGTTCCTTAAGAACTGTTTTACCTGCTTTCGTTCTGGTGATTTTTTCCATTACACTGTTGAAAATATTACGGTGTTGGCGTTAATTTTGCGCTAGTCAAATATTTTAGTGTTGATTTTTACAAACTTTGCCCGACGAATTGACTACATGTGTTTAGTAGAACAGAAATTAATAGAACTTGGTGTGAATTTTTTGTTTAAATATGAGGATTTACTATTTTCTCTAGACATTCAGAAGCATCAACCAATCAGAATTTTTCCCTCGGATAGAAATATAGAATCCCCACCTAATCTAATACGTATTTCATCATTACGCACCACTGCATTGCACGTGTATCTGTTTTCGAGTTTGTTCTGCGTATTCAACATATCCAAACAAACCACCAAATGTGACTGACCTGCAAAGTGTAACTTGTTGTTATTAAACGTTAATTCAGTGGGCATAAAAAATTTCAACATCTTAAATGTTATTGGGAACAACTATACCTAATTAGTTCAAATTTGAATCAAATAGCATAAACATTCACTTATTTTATAGTGGTTCTCAAAAAATCATTTTTAAAATTAGTACGTTTAGTTGAAACCAAAACTTTTGAATCAGTGGTTCTGTATATTTATAATTGAGAAAACGTCTTTAAGAGGAGAATATTATCGCACTAAGAATAGGAGTTGCATATAAAAAGGATCTTTGTGTTAGAAAAGGTGTTAAATCATCCAATAGATCGCATTCATTTAGTTAAACAGCAAGTAAATTTGTCTAGTCTAGATCAAATAAAATGTGACTAGAAGTATTTTATAATTCCACGTGTCAGTTGGACAAAATAACCCCTTAGCAATAGACAATACTTGACTATCTTTGCTCGTCAAATTTAAACTTCTATAGTTCTCGACAAAATAACATGAAAACAGTGTGGACCTCTCTTGACTATTAAATTAGTCAAAAAAGTGTTAAAATTTTCAACACTGTACTCATTGGACTTATTATGCGACTATGATGAACTTTTTAACTTGCGATTTGGTAATGCCGAAGGAAGGGCCAACTCTAATGAAGAATCTTCACCAATATCGTCCCCCACTTCATTTCCCTTTCACGTCCGTGTGATTAGAAACCCGAGCTAATGTTAATTTCATTTGGGTGTCCAGCTTATTTGGGATGCCTATACAGTTCTAGATCAACACTTGCAGAACTGGTCGCTTTAAGTACTACCTGGCTGTTAAAGAAAATGGCGACGCTTTTACCTAACTCAATTCTATTTTTCGGCTTCTCTTTTACGCAATGATAAATTGCGTAAGAGAAGTAGTAAGATGAACTAAGTTATATAGGTGAAAGTGTCGCTATTTTCTCTGACAACTAAGCAAAAAGTGTTATGTTAATTCTTATGGGATTTTGTACTAGAACACTTGTAGCTATTACATTCCGGTGTGTAGCTAAAAAAATAGGATTTACAGTTAATTACATGAACAGGCAACTTGAAAGAATAAAACTTTTAATTTATGAGCAATCTTCAGTCCTTGGACGATTGGGACATCTCGTATATCAGTGAGTTTTCTATCATTTTTGCGATTTTGACAGGAAGCAGATAAAGATAGCCGAGAGTAGACTGCGCAAAGCAACCTCGTCCCTGGAACTAACTTGGTTGTACCACGATCTGGCCAGGTATTACAGCGAGATAAAGCAGTTCGAACTAGCCAGAGTGTACGCAAGGAAGTGCATAGCCGAGGCCAAGGATTGTGAGAATTACGCCTGGATAATCAACGCCAAAATGATCATCACCCGCATCAATATCCAACAGCACAATAGGACGGACGCCAAATACGAGGTCAACGAAGCAATCGAGATCGCGAAACAAATGAACGACGACGCCTTGGGCCAGTTCTTGGAGAAGGTAACCATTTGTCCGTTGAAGCCATGCGTATTAAATTCTCAATACGTGTTCTAGACGTTGACTGTGGTCGAAGTGGCCGACTTCGACGATCTCCTAGGCACCAAAGTAGTCGAGAAGAGAGAGAAACAGATTGTACGCATGATGGCCGAGTGCGGTATGAAGGAGGAAGTGGCCCATCTCTTCAGGAAGATGTCGGTGATGCCCTCTTCCAGGAGGATGTCCGTCATGCCCGGAGTTAGATTTACCGACGACAAGAAGACGAGAAAGGTAAGATATGAGTGGTGTGTGAAAAACTGTAATTATATAATGTGGAAATCTCAGGGTTCGAGAAAAATGTCCATAATGCCGAGCGCAAACCGGGGATCCACTGAATCGGTGCATAGTATGAAGTCCAAAGGTAAGGAGGACAAAGCCAAGGGAATCGGTTTTATGGACATGATTCAGTTCCACGTGGAATGAGTGAAAATGAGCTGCGGGATCCAAGTGTGACATTATAGAATGTACATAAAATGTTTGTTTTAAATAAATGATTGTGATGTGTGTTTTTTTATTATTACCTTTATTGTGCAAATTAACTATTTCTTGATGTAGTGAGAATATATCGACATACTTTGACATTAAAATTTATTTAAATAAAAGATGGCGTGACGCTTTTTCGGAGTACGTATAGATTTTTTCTATCAAGAACATAAGAGTAGAAGAAGTAAGAAACCGTTTAACCGAAAGTCAAAATAATGTAGTAATGATAGGCAGGAACAAAAAAAATGCGCAAGTATATTAGACAATGCCCGTATGTAATTTGAGAGAGATCAAATAAGGAGTTTTTCGGAAAAAAAAAAGAGACAAAGTCGTGTGAAGCTCGTTTTTGAATATAAGTTGAAAGATGATACGTCAAAAAATAAAAATAAATCAAAATACTGATGGTAAGTTTTATGATGATTGGTGAAATGCTGAGTATAATTTGCATTAAATTTCAGACGAAATTACGGTACAGAGCTACGTCATAACGAAGTGCTTTCCGTTGTAAAATTGCTGCTTAATTATGCGAGATGCAAGGAATTATTTATGTGAAGGGGAATAAGAGAAGCGGCAATCACTTGGAGATACGTCCGAGCACTTTACAGAAACTCATAATTGAATTTAGTGGTATTCAGTCGTGTTTTACTTTTTGTATAACCGTTATCGTATTGTATTGTCTTATTTATGTCTCTCGCCGAATTTAAACGAAGAAAAAGGATTTAAAATTTTACTATCTTGAGTAATATCGTGTCCTATGCTTACACAGGGAAAAATACTGGATGTGATAGTCAGATATCAGTAATTTATATATTATAGTCAAATATTGTTGACAATCTTTGATTAAGTAATAACAAGATTCGTTAGTAAATAAATTAGTTTTTATTATTATAACAAATTATTGTACATTAGTCCATGTTGTGGTAGCTATATTTTTATACGTTGAACAAATAATTTTGTTAATAATATGAATATGAACTATATATACAGTGTGTTAAAAAAAGGTTATCGGATATTTTACCCAATTATAGTACTGGTGGTAATAAACTAAAAAGTTTTAGTCAACATGGGTCCGCAATTCAACTGTTTTTGACATATAGTCGATTGCATATTTTAAAATAAAGAAAAAAAACATTTTTCGGTTTTGAGAATAGTTCCCTTTGTCAAACAACTGATTGTGACTTAAAATTAGTTCTGTCAGACATCTGTCATCAGATTATTTATCATTTGCGTCAATTTTTTTTTGTTCTCAAATTATGCATAAGTACACAAATGCAGAAATGGCCGATATGCATTTTATGTACGGTCGTGCGAATGGTAATGCCACTGAAGCACGGCGTATGTATGCCGAAGAATTTCCAAATCGGTTGTTACCAGTGATAAGATTTCTCAAGACTTCATATCCGGCTGTCGAAACTGGTTCATTTAAAATTAATGTGGTCCTGGTAGACCTAGATCAGTTTCTACTCCCGCAGTAGAATTAGATATTTTGAGACGGGTAGAAGACAACCCAAATATTAGCACCCGAAGACTTGCCGCAGAACTGAACGTCAGTCATTCCTGTCATTTGGAGAATTCTGCGGGAACCAGCAGCTCTATCCCTACCACATTCAACGCGTGCAAGTTCTTGCTCCTCTCGATTATGATGCACGTAGGGTTTTTTGTCATTGGTTTTACGAAAGCTGCAGAAACTCCTAATTTGCGACTAGATTTATTTTAGTGACGAGGCTGGGTTTACAAGAGACGGAATATTCAATTTTCATAAACAATCACGTCTGGGCAGATGAAATCCCCATGCTGTTGTTGAACTGCATCACCAAAAACCGTTTTTCGGTAAATGTTTGGCTTGCTATTTTTGGAGACTGTTTAATTGGTCCAGTATTTCTGCCTAATCGTTTAACGGGACAAGTATACTTGGATCTTTAAGAAATGAATTACGCGTTTTGTTGGAAGACGTGCCACTTTTTAACAGATTAAATACGTGATTTATGCACGATGGAGCTCCTGCGCATTTTTCCATCGTAGTTAGAAATTTCTTAAATCAAGATTACAACGAGAGATGGATAGGACGGGGTGGACCAATTGCATGGCCTCCTAGGTCCCCTGACCTGACACCTCTAGACTTCTATGTTGGGGGCATCTAAAACAATTAGTGTACGCACGATCTGTAAACAATTTGGAAGAACTCAGGCAACGAATCGTAAATTGTTGCGAGAAAATTCGGAGGACTGCAGGAATTTTCGAAAGATTACGTCGATCTTTCATAAGAAGGTGTGAAGCGTGCTTAGAAATGAACGGTGGACATGTAGAACAATTTCTTTAGTTTTACTTTAAATAAACATTTGTTTAAATTTACATTGCGATCAGAATTTCTTTGAAAATTGTTATCCTACTAAAACAATACGCAATCGACTATATGGTCAAAAACAGTTGAATTGCGGACCCATGTTGACTAAGACTTTTTTGTTTATTTCCACCAGTACTACAATTGGGTAAAATATCCGACAACCTTTTTTTAACACACTGTATATTGTTATTTTTACCTACAGTTTTCATAAAATTATTCACGATATGAACGCAATAAAGTATTAAATGATACTTTCTTCGTTAGTTCAATGATTTGCAATTTATTGTAAGAGCGAACAGACCATTTCATTTTCAATGTTTTTAGCTTCATTAATACAATGAATGGTTTATTACTCAATAAACTCCGTCGTCATTTAATAAAATCATTTTCATTGATTTGGTAAACTCGTTCTTTGACCGAATTTGAATACATTATTTCGCGTGAACAATGATCTTCTTTCATTGTTCAGACCCATTTTTAGTTTATAATGGGCCCTAATCATCAAATAAAAAGACACCTTAGCGGTTTTTTCGATCGTTTTATTATTAATCATTAAGTTTTATTTTATACAAAAGTCCAGATTATGTCGCCCTAAAGTTAGCCTAATCGATAAACTTAGAATTAACCTTAAATATGTATGTATTACCTACTTTAAATACACGTTTCAACTTACCATTCTACTCATTTAATTCAATTCGATATATTTGTATGTGTGTGTGTGTGTATGTGTGTGTGTGTCTGTGTGTGTGCGATATCTTACATCTATACAGCATAAAGACACTTTCCACTACTGCCTATCGTTCGAAGTGTACAATGAAAACTTCAAGGAACATCACATTTCGATAACAGAGCAGGACTAACCGTTCTCTGTTTGAACAATCAATCAACAAACGTAGACATTGTTGTTTGCTATCTTAAATTTAAAGTTAACATTTTCTTGTAAACGATTCTACTGATTAATTAAAGCAACAAATCAGGTGATTTAACAACTAAAATATATGTATAGAATGAACTGACAAAAAATATCCCAAACCAGAGCTTAAAATACAAAATCAATCCGTTATCAATCGTAATGATGAATTAAAACGAGAGAAAGAATCAAAACATTAAACGATATGTCAATTTAAAAACGTAATATTTTTAATGTCTTTTTCAAGTTTTTTTTTGCAGAGTGAATATTAATTATAGGTAATAGTACGACTTCCATGTTATTTTTTCACAACATATTGTTGTTTGTCAATTACAAAAAAAAAAAAAAAACATGTTAAAAATTTGTATACGACGTTAGTACAATTAACCATTTACAAACAAGCATATACATAAATAAAGACATATAAGTATTGATCCAACACTTCTATGTCATACAAATTTTGTCATTTTCTTTTACTTATATAACGTTAATGTACCTCCAATGTTGTCAATGACAAAAATGTTTTTTTTTTGACTATTCAACATTTCTAAACAGAATTTCCAAATTAATATAATTCAATTTATATTATTATATTAAAATTATTACCTCCTGGAGAAGTCATTAATAAATGACGAAATATTGACGTAATAAATTTTTTTTTTATTCTAATAAACGTTAATATTATTTGAACAATTTCTGTTTCATACCATCTTCAACGTGTTTACCACACGTTGCTTGCTCATTTAAAAAAAAAAAACACAATGTTTTTTTAACAACAAAAAAACGTGTTTATTTTGAGCTAAAAAAAAAGGATTTTTTTTACATCACACTGTTAATATATTAGTATTTTTACTCATTTCTTCAAATTTTATAACAAAAAAAAATGCTTTTTAAAGCTCTATTATGCGTTTTTGCGTCTTGAAGTAAATTGTTACTAGAAGACTAAAATTTAATGATGTCACGGCAGAAGAAGTATTTTGAAGAAAAAAAAAATGTAACTCATTGGATTAAAAAAATCATATATATGTTTTTTCACTTCCATCACTAGATGGAGCAATAGCTTGGCTTAGCGCATTTTTTGTCAGTCACCGTATGTGTTTTAAACGGCCCATAGACGATGCGTTTTGTCGCACTACAAGTTGTACAGCAGGTTGCACAAACAATTCTAACTATCATTGTAGCAGCGCTTTGCACACACACGCAACGACATGGGCATCGATCAGTTATACAATACATAATAAAATAGGCACACCTTTACCGCCATGGTACTTAGCATTTCGAAAATAGTAACGGTTGCGCTGGTGATAAGCTTCTTACAGAATGAACAGAAAAACAAACAAAAAAGAAAATGGTGCAAAAATTGATAATTGCAACGCCTCGTCATATCTACACAAATAGAAATTGCAAACTTCTCCTAGACCCCTCACCACAAACTGCACTAAACTGGACGTACGTTTCGATTAGCAAAGCTATCATCATCAGCAGATACACTGAACTTCAGTGTGGCGAGGGGTTTAGCAGAAGTTTGCAGTATTACCAGTGCCACAGTTCGAAGTATTTTTGTCAACAAATAGATATACTAGGTTAGGTCAGCGCAAAATCCCATACAGTTTACATAAGGGGTCCAAATTTTATTTTAATGCCGGTTTTTCGGATGTCTATCACTATGCTATACGACGGGACACCCTCGAATCTCCAACTCTAAACACGGGGGACGTAAGGATCACCCTCATGCTTACACGACTCCTGAAATACCTTAAATAGCTCCTGCAACAGATTGCAAATACCCTGGAACCACTTGAATAGCTCTTGTATCAGCTTAAGCAACGTCTGGAACAGCTTAAACAGACCCTAGAACAAGATTAAACAACATCTATAATAGCGGGAGCTATTGACGCTGTTTAAGCTATTCCAGGTACTATTAAACTGTTACAGAAGCTGTTTAAGTTATTGCAGAAGTTCTCCAAGCTGTTCCAGTAGCTGTTTAAGCTGCTCCAGGGGTTGTTCAAGTTGTCCAAGCGCTGTTTAAGCTGCTCCAGGAGTTATAATTATAATAGATGTCATGTACTCTGATATCATCATTGGCCCCCCCTGAGGGTGGTCCTTGGAGCCTCTTGTTTGGAGTTGGAGACCTAAAGGTGTCTCTTCCCTTCTCCTCCCGTAAAGTCGTATAGCATAGGGCTACTTGTTGAGGATCTTCAGCGACTCTAGCTCTCTTGCGCCGCGAGACATTAGTCGTATTTTTTTTACCGTCTCGACGTAGCTTGTCCTAATTTTGTAAGTTAAGCTACGAGCTACTCATTACGAATGACCAAACGAGCCGACTAACTGCGTTTCTAGAGAGTAGCTCGTAGCTTAACTCACAAAACTAAGACAAGCTAAGTCAGACGGTAATACAGCTTATTGATAGCCATTCGAAAACACCGTAAGTAAAGTAAGTAAAGTAGATCTCCTATGTAAACTTTATAGAATTGTGCGCCAGAATCGGCCTAGCATATCTATTTATACACGTATGAATTTAACTAATGAATCGACAAACAGATGAATGCTCACATACATTTAAATTTAAGCGCAAGTTGCATGAAGTTGTATTACAAATTTTATGCATGCAATACTGCCGTACGATCCAACCGTATTGCACTACAAATTGAATGAGAGTAACACACACTGTGTAGCTGTAGTTGAAACTGTCGAATTGTATATCTTGTAGTATGTACGATAAATGGTACATACCGTCTATGGACCGTTTTACAAACAAAAGTCCTCTTATCAACATATTGCATACGATTAGGTATATACAGTGTGGATCCTGCTATGTTCGTGTCAAATTCATTAACCTAATTTTAAACATTTTCCCCTTAAAATTTATTTAATAATACAATATTGTATTTGTTTCATATTATATAGTAATCGGGCAGTTGTGGCGGACTCTTCTTTTTAAAAAGACCATGTAAATTAAAACTTTTTTTCTTCTCAACTGAAAACACATAACAGCAAGCCTTCTTCTACGAGATAAGCATTTTATAATTATTATTATTATATATATGTATAAGGAAGCATATACACCGATATTTTACACTAGGGAGAATACTATTAGACATACAACTATAATCTCACTATTTACTACCTACTTTTGGTAGACACACTACAGAGTGTTAACGTTATTTTTAAATTACACATATTATACTACTGATGATACGTCTCTTTAAATATTTTTAAAAATTTATTTTCTTACACAACGGAAATCTGCAAAAATACTTTCGTCTCATACTTATGTGACATGGTTAAAATTACATATAGTATATTATAATATGTAACCGTTTTTTTTTTTAATGTTATTATATTTGTATATGATTCTAAGGCATGTAATGTAAATGTTATTAGTAAGAATCTAGCGTTTGGTTTTCTGATTCTGTTCACTATAATGTTATTTTTATACATAATTTATATTATTATACAGAGAATATTCAATAACATTTTTAAGGCCTCTTTATTATTATTATTATTTCATTATTTATATTCGTGTAATTGTTTTCTTCTTTTGTCACTATACAAACCATATAATTAAAATATTGGAAAGTTCCATATTTTTGAATTTCTGGTCCATTTCTTTTTGCAGGTAAACTGTTTTCTGAGTCTTAAATACATGGTTTTTTTTTTCTGATATTACTCTGCGTTTGTATTTAAAATGTTCAAATCAATTTCTTTTTGGATGGAAATGTCTGTAGAACTAGTATTAACTTAATATCGTATATGTATGTATTTAATACTTCGCAAGAGTATCACTATAATTCAATTCATAGCATTCGAAGGGGATGTCAATGGTATTTAGTGGTATAAATACAGTAAAACCTCTCCTAAACGACATATCTTTCCAAAGACCCAAATAGTCTAATGACAATCGAGAAATAAGTTTATCTTTTCTGAAAGCAAACCCCATTTAATACCAGTTGGAAATACTGTATAAAGGTTTATAGTTATGTAAGTAGTGGAAAAAACAACCTCAGGATAACCGCAATGATGTACTTTAATATTCTTTAAATCGTCAGAAACACATATCTGGGGAATGAGAACAATAACTGCCACCCAGGGAATCGATTAATTGGTCGAATGAGTGTATAGAATAATAGAATTAGAATTGCAGAATATAAATGTTCTTTCCATAAGAATAATACCAAACAAATCTTAAATAAGTTAATATTAAAATGTACTGATAAAGTAGTTGAGTTATTTAATGATTTATTTTCCTAAATAACACTGAAAGATATTTGGAGTTAGAAAAAGGCAGATAGATTTTTTTTATCTTATTAAAGCTTGAATGAGCTTTAATAAATTAATAATTAATTTTGATAAAACTAACCTCATTTTATTTAATAGATGTAAATATAGAATCAGCGGCTAAACTTTAGACAATAACGACAATCCTTTCATTACCTCTGCGAGGGTTTTGGGGGTGCACATTGCACATTCATGAAGAAGTTAATTGGATTAACTATGTTGACGCATTGTGTGGTGAACTGGCGCGAACCTGCTGTGCTCTTTATGATCTCGGAGGATGCTGCAGTTATGAGATTTTGAAAAGTTTATAATATATATATTAGTTGGGATATCACATCAAAATCAAGATTTTTGGGTGTAGATTCGTTTTTTTGAGATGAGTATTTAATAAATTTGATTTTTTAGATGCTGGGACAGACGTCCCATCAATTTTTCGCGGTGAGACAAAAAATTTCCCGGCATTTCCTGGGAAGAAATAACTGCAGAATTCCCCTGGCATAACTAGATTTGTGTATTCTAATCGTAGCAGAGTTACAGCTGGGACATTACATCAAAATCAAGATTCTTGGGTGTAGATTCGCTCTTTTGAAATGAAGAATCAATAAATTTGTTTTTTTTTTTAGATGTTGGGACAGGTATCCCATCAGCTTTTCACGGTGGGACAAAATTTGTCCCGGCATTTCCTGGAAAGTGATAACCACAGAATTCGTTTGGCATAACTAGATTTTGATTATCTCTAATAATAGCAGAGAAGATACAGCTGGGGGACATCACATCAAAATCAGATTCTTGGGTGTATTAGTTCGCTTCTTTGAGATGGAAATCAATAAATGTTGGTTTTTTCGATGCTGGGAAGGTATCCCATTAATTTTTGTCGTGGGGAACAAAATTTGTCCCGGCATTTCCTGGAAAGAGATAACTACAGAATTCTTTGGCATAACTAGATTTTGATTATCTCTAATAATAGCAGAGATACAGCTGGGACATCACATCAAAATCAAGATTCTTGGGTGTAGATTCGCTCTTTTGAGATGAGGAATCATAAATGTTAATTTTTAGATGCTGGGACAGGTGTCCCATTAATTTTTCGTGGTGGGACAAAATTGTCCCGGCATTTCCTGAAAAGAAATAACCACAGAATTCGTTTGGCATAACTAGATTTTGATTATCTCTAATAATAGCAGAGATACAGCTGGAACATCACATCAAAATCAAGATTCTTGGGTGTAGATTCGCTCTTTTGAGATGAGGAATTAATAAATTTGGTTTTTTAGATGCTGAGACAGGTGTCCCATTAATTTTTCGCGGTGAGGACAAAAATTGTCCCAGCATTTCCTGGAAACAGTAAACCACAGAATTCGCCGGGGATAACTAAATTTTGATTATCATTAATAGTAGCAGAGATACAGCTGGGACATTATATCAAAATCAATTTCTTTAGATGGGGGTTCGCTTCCTTCAGACGGGGAATCGATAATTTTTGTTTTTTTCGATGCTGGGATAAGTATCCCATTATTTTTTTGGCGGGACAAAAATTGTCCCAGCATTTCTTATCAGAAGATCTTAACAATTAGTTTCACTTTGCAGGTAAAATTAAAGTTTTTATTTTTATCATTCCTGTCAATTGCTAGGAACTAAAAAATGACTTGTATTTCTATTTCTTTTTCTTTGTGACATTTTTTTCATACAAGTTACTTTCTGAATTTTTTGAATGAATTAATATTATCGTTGGTTGTATCCGCTGATAAATAGAAACACAAAGTAAACTGAATTAGAGTTTATTATGTTTTACTATTTTTTCTTTGTTTTATAGAAACGCCCTTCCGCAATCACTAACTGTAGTGAACGCATGGCTGATGTCCGCTATAAAGAGGTTTCACTGTAATGATAGTATTGCATTTTCCTACAAGTCTATTTTAATTTAGTTATATTATTTAATTTTGATAACAAATAGTAATAAATCTCTGTTTAATAGAACCCTTCAGTCCTTTCGATACAATGCAATTACAATATTTATATCTATTCAGTAAAATTCTAAATTATAGTGGTCGTATATTCTTAATTTACGTTTCTACCACCTAATATAGTTGCCTTAATAAAATCTTTTATTCTGATACGAGTATTTCCTTTTTAATTTTTCCGGAAAGAAAGAGGAATTCCTTCCGTGTATCACCTTACTTAATTAGAATTTCGAAGCTTTACTGGTAAAGTTTTAGATTAACGTATCCTGTTTATGACATTCTCACTCTTGTGCAGTTAGCAAAACGTCAACAACCAGGATACAGTAAAATCTACATACTTACGTGTTGTTAAATATGTATAAAATTAAAACATAAATAAAATAAACGTTATTCTTAAACATTAATCCTATCATGTAATATGTATGTTAAAATTTTGATAAGTGAGGTGATTTTTTTCACTTAAAACTATCTTTATTTTATTTTTTTTTATGATATTTACCTTTTTAACTAACATTCGATTTATGTTCACGTAATTGATGATAGTGTATTACTAATATATATATATATATAAGTATTGGTGTTATCCGCTACATTGTTCATTCCTGTGGAAGAATGAAGCAAAAAATCGAACTTAATTGTATACATATTAATTATATTACGAGCGAGAAGACAATTTGACCGATCCTAGACAATCGGTTTGCGTGAGATCGGTAGATCTTACATAGGTATGTAAAGTTCGTGATGCTTATAAGGTATTTTTTTTTGCGCGATAGAATCTTTTCCCTGTTCCTTTATTCATTTTTTTCTTGTCCCGAACAATCCAAATTATAAAAAAAGACATTTGTTGACAAGTTTTTATTAGTTAAAAAAGGTTTTGTTAAAGGAAGATGACTGTTGCTACTATGATTTATGCTAGTTGCTAGGAACTTGCGTTCAAAAAAAAAAAATATGATTAAAAATGACATAAATACTGAAATTGAACAAGCTAGGCATATTGGCATTTCTTCAATCTTTCCTAAAACTGTATACAATATAGGTAGGTATATGAAATTTTCAGAAATTGAAAAGAAAATTGTTGAATTAATTACAAAATTGTGCCGGCTTATTTCAAACATTCTATTATGTACAGGTGTCCCATCGAAGATCAAATCTCTGACTACAGTTCTATTTTTCATTAAAAAAAACCTTTCTACAAAAATTTTATAACATCCAGTTGAACGTCAAAGGTATCAAAAAATTTTTTTTTTATGTAATACCTTGTTCTTCTTAGATCAAAGTGATTATTTATTTTGTTAGGTATATAATTTATTACATATTTACTTAATTACTTAAATAATATCCACTTGGCAAGCAATGTTGCACATATCCCAGTAATATTACAATAATTACTAGACAGCAATGTTACAAAAAAAAAAAAACGTGTTAAGTACTTTACTTTTGCAGCAACATTAAATAATGATAGAAATATTGCAGGCCATTAGAATAACATTTCAAAGTAATTAGGAAAAAAAAAATTTTAAAACAATATTGTAAAAACAAAGACTTTGTCGTCAGAAATGTTAAGGCAATATTTAGTTGCAACATTATCATATTTACAAGGCGAATTATTGCAAGGAATGTTATAATAACATTTGCACTTGTAGCGCTAACATATTTACATTTTATAAGCTGTTAGATAGGTATGTTTCTGCGAATTTAGAATTTTGTTAATTAATATGACCTCTCGATAAAATAACCTCAACAACATGTTTCTTAAATAATGCAGAGAGAAATTTTCGAACAAACAAAAGATCCTAATAGATATATTACTGTAGATATATTTATAGAAACATTTAATTGCCACACTGTATCAAACATCTTTTTAACATATGAGAAATGTTTATTACTGAGAAATATTGCTTCGTAACATCGCTAAGCGGACTTTAAACAGCCGTAGAAATGTTACTGTATGTGGTACTTTGTACATATTTTTGAAACATTGTAACGCGATATAACATTTAGACGACAATATAGTCATGTTATTTTTCCAAGTGGGTATGCATTTATTTATAAACCTTTAAACATTGAAATAAAAACCAGATGAACATTAAACTACACAAAATACAACCTCAATTAAAAGTATATCTACACTGTTTGCATTCCTTAATAATCAAAATTTATAGCAGATGTTTAAAAATATGTCCTCTTTCCCTTAAGCATATTTCTACATTTTTTTTGCAAATTTAACGTTACTTGTCACAACAACTCTAGCAAAATGGATGATAATGTCCTTCATGATATTCTTCCTTATTTGTTGACTCTCCTTTATACATAGTTTCTTTTACGTAGCTCCACAAAACAAATTTTTATTACAAGATTTTATTTTCATAAATATTTCAAATTAATTACTATAAATGTCTCCAACCTCCAAGTTCTATTCTAATTCATTTCTCCATCATATGTTGCACAATTTTAGCTACATTTTATATTTCGACAATTTTTAATAGATTATTCACTCTGCCTGAAGATGAGCCGTTAGACTCGAAACCGGTAGTTACTAATTTACATTAAAGAATATTATGTACTAAGAGCAATTTTTTATTTCTTACAAATCTCACAATTATGAGCAACTCGCACCGAATCAACCTACATCAATCTATTTTTTGACAGTTTTGACATTTAACTAGCTAACCCAAAATAGGTAGTGGTTTTATTCTTGTTAATCATAAACGAATTACATTAAATTTATTTCTATTTTCAAAAAAACGTGGTATTAGTTTCGTATTTTATGATCTGATACTGAACGTTCACTTTTCTATCTTGAAAATTGATGAAAAACTTATTAGATATAATTATTTGAAAATATTTATTCACAAAATCCTGTATGAATCATCACAGATTTTTAAGTATGATTTGAAAGAGTAATGGTGTAACAGTTAATTTAGCAAACAATATATAGAGTTCTATTTTAAAAAACTCAAGTTAGTTTGTAATGAAATTAAGCAAATGTTCAGGACTATAGTGGACACCTGTATATAATAAACGGGATTTTACTGAAGAAATTCTACATAAACTTCAGTTAATAATTATAAGCATTATGTATGTTCCATGTCAATATGAAATAATTTCATTCAAGTGTTGATAATCTTGATAAAATCATTAAAAAAAATTTTTTTTAAAACAGCATTTTAAGTAAATCACTTACATTTCACTAACTTTTTGTAGTCATAATTTCTTGATTTGGTAGCAGATGCTGTAACTAATTGTAAGTAAAATTGTTCTATCGCGCAAAAAAAAAATATAATTAAAACCTTTTTTGTAAGCAAAGATTTTTGACGTGTGTTCTCATATAACCATTGTTGCCTTATTTAAACCCTGTTAAATTTATTGAAAAAAGGGGAGTAAAAAGGTAATTTAAAATAAAGTCAAGGATATATGATTTAAATATAAAATTTTTACATAAAATATTAAAAATGTTTTTGAAAAAAAAAATGGCGACTGTGCTCATTTAGAAACAAAACTAGTCAGTAAAAGTTACATTTTCTTCATTAAGAACTAAATAGTCGCAATCAAGAACCTTCTTTTTCTAGAGAGTGTAATACATATATAGTAGAAAATCTTTCGACAAAAAGAAATTATCATCCTTAGTACTTAAAATATTTTTTTTTATCAGGGGAGAATCACTCTTGTGCATACATATATTTAAATACTTTCACGCAAAATTATTTTATCCAATCTCTTCGCTGGCAGAATTCAATACACGCTTTCGACTAGATTCCGAACTAAATTGATCTAAACTGCATCCAATAATTGAACTATTATCTACTATTACAACCATCCCGAAGGGCAATTGTGTCCGCTCAAAGGTATGACGCCGGGCAATTTCGTTAATCCCCTGCCCGTTATTCCTATATTCTTCTTCTGGCGTTTGCGAGGAACCGGTCGCTTGGTTGCTGGAAGAGGAATTGTACAGGAGTGGCTCCTCGACGATATCCCGGACGCCATCTGTGACTGGCCGGCGTTAGTAACACTCTCCTCGGTTGTAGATGGCGTTAGAGTCGTCGCCTGTGTAGCGGGCTGTATCTCTACAGAGTCCTGTTGCGATTGGTCTGTTCGTGTCGATGCATCAGTTGCACCACCTCTGGAACACGGGTGGGAACGCTGGAAGCTCGTTTCAGCACGTGAAACCTTTTACGAAGGAAAAGTGGTTAGATAGAATAGGGTTTCATTGATATAAGTCGCATTCAACGTTTGTGATAATATTAGATATAAACGATCTCAAATTTCGTATAAAAAATATGTTTTACACTCTGATGAATGAATATTACGTTGTGTATAATGAAAACTCTTATATTTTCTTTAGTACTCTCAGTTTATGGAGTACCCTATGTATATTCAGTAAAATATGCCCTAATACCCGTATTACACTCTCTCTAAAGTGGGGCGTTTCACTTAACCGACCGCCAGTGCTAATTACGCCATTATCCTAATGGAAAAGCAAAAGGGAGAACAGATTAAAGCGGTCATAAAAGCGGATTTTCTCAAAGGGTTTTAATAGCCCTAGGAAGATAATTGATATTTAAAATTCTCTTTCCTGAAATCTACTAAAATTTCATAAATATCGGTAATATAGTTTCATCTATCAGAGAATTATGTGCAGAGGACTTTCTTTAGATTCAACAGACATTACAGTGTTTTTCTTTTAGTTTTCCTCTTGTCTCAAATATATTTCACTATTTCCGAAATTAAACTGCGTGCCAAAAAAATTGCAACACCTTGAAGGAACTGTCACAAATCTGAAATTTTGGCAAATTTCAAGTAGTAAATCATAATTTTCAGTAGTAAATCATAACAATTGGAAAAGAAATACCCAACAATCAGCAAAAATTTATCGATAAAATGTCACATCCCACGATTATTTATGCACTGTCTAACTCTGCGAGGCATGCTCTGAAAGAGATAAAGAGTTCACTGTTACTGAGGAATTGCTTGCTTTACAGCCACTAAAAGAAACCACTACAGGAGAGGACATTTTTAATGAAGTTTTGGTTTGGCATGGTCAAAATTAGTTGGTGTATGCACAGATGGTGTACCTTCTATGGTCGACTTACGTAAAGGTTTCATCGGAATTTTGTATGAAAAAGCAACTGAATTAAATGTCCAAAAAGATGATTTGATAGTCCTTCATTGCATTATCCACCAACAGAACTTGTATTCCAAGTCCAATCGACTCCAGAATGTAATAAATGTGGTAGTAAAAACCATCAATTTTTTTCGATCTCGAGGGCTTAACCATCGTCAGTTCAAGGCGTTTTTGGATGAAATATCAGCCGAATATGACGACGTAACATATTTTTGTGAATTCAGAAGGTTAAGCAAAGGAAAAATGCTGAAACGGTTTTACGAGCTTAGAAATGATATAGCAGATTTTATGCAAATAAAAGATAAACCACTATCTGAATTGAGTGGCCCAAAATGGATATGTAACTTAGCATTTCTGGTCGACCTTACAGGCCATTTGAATGATTTAAATTTGAAACTTCAAAAACAAGGACAGCTAGTAAATGATTTGTACAGCCGTTTGAAAACGTTTCAAAACAAAATGCGCTTGTGGGAGGCACAGTTGCTGTCTGTTAACAGTTACCATTTCACCACGCTCTCTGCGTATAAAAATACTGCTTATGCTCAATATGCTGAAGAATTCAAGTTAGTGCCGGAGCAATTTTAGAACAGATTTAACGATTTTAAAAACATGGAAGACGGTTTCAATTTATTAGCTACTCCAACAAAAAGTAATGTACAAAATGCTCCAATACACTTGCAAATGGAGTTGATCGAGCTTCAAGAAAACTCACTCCTAAAATCTAAATTTGAAAACGTGGAGTTGTGCGATTTCTACAAAAAATACCTCGAAGAAGACCATTTTCCGCAGCTTAGAAAACTCGCAAGATGATTGATTTGTGCGTTTGGCAGTACTTATAAATGTGAACAGTTCTTTTCAATTATGAAAGTTAATAAATCAAAACATCGTATAAGGCTGACTGACGATAATTTGGAAAATTCTTTACATCTTTGTATCAGTGGAATTCATCCAAACATCGATGGATTAGTTTCCCAAATTCAAGCTCAAGGGTCTCATTGATTTCGTTGTCGCTATTTAACTTTCGTAGTTTGTAATAATTCCCAAATTTCACGATTTAATTATAATGTTCTACCTATTTTTTTTTTCATTTCATTTTCTTATTTTAATAAATTGCATTATAATAACATTGTTGTATTATTTCATGTCTGATATCTATCGCTAAAAATTATGAACACTACTTTAAAATGCATTACTTTTAAACGCGGCCCGCGAACGTATTTGCACACTAAAGTTTGGCCCACAACATGTTAAAGGTTGCCCATACTTGCTGTAGATGAATGCTGAATAGGTAAACCGAAGCTTATCTTTTTTGTGTATGCAGAATCACATAAAGTGAATAGAAAATTTGAAAGAGCAACCTTTTTTACATGTAAAATACATACTTGTTTAATTTTGATATCTTTATTCGTTTTCGAAATATTTGTTGCTTTAAATAAATTATTCACCAGTAGTATAATGTGCGAGCGCTTGTAATGGCAGTTGCATCAACTTGCTACCATTTTGGAAAGTCGAATTTTATAGGACATTATTTTCAAATACATATAAATATGTTATTACCCTACTAATAAATTAAAAAATACTTTTGACAATAGAGGAAGTAATTTGACATACCCAGCACTCTCTTTAATTAAGATGTTAAACAGTTTCGAGAAATAGTGAAATACATTTGACAAAAGAGGAAAAGAATTTTGTAAATTCGTTAAACTATATGGCGATATTCTCTAACCTACCTTCTTATTACTCTTTCCTATACAAACGGCGATGGCATGTTCGACAGGATTCGCAGGCACAACCACTGGACTCGTGTTTCTAGACGCCGAAAATTTCTTCCTCTTCTTCCTCAACAACGACAACCTGCTGCCAATCCGTGGTGCTCGCTCTGACTATGACTAGTATTAGTACCCTGATTGTTGCAAGCCTGATCTATGCTCGGATTCGAATCGGACGGACTTTCTGTAAGGTTCTCTTCCGACGCGGGACTATTACTGTGACTGTGCGAGTGGTTGTGATTGTTTTCCCTGCAGTGCGAATTGCAGACGGAATCTTCGGAACGCGACCTGCCTATCAGCCTGGAGACTTTGCCCGCTTTCGCGGCCTCTATCAGGGTGCCCCACCTTCTCTTGTGCGACGCCGTTCTCTTCATGTGTAACCTGTTCGTGCAGGCCGAAGGATTGAGAATGGTTTCCTTGTAATTCGAAGGCAATGTGTACCTTCCTAATGTCCTGTGGTGGTGGGCTTCGTTTATGCTACCTTGGGAGGAAGATACGGTGCTGTGTTGGAGGATTTTTCGCGGGGTCGAATTGAAAATGCCGGAAAAGGTCGAGCCGAATAAGTCGTGGTGATGGCTGTCGTGATGTTGCTGCAAGGATGCAATGAACTCGGCCACCGGTGGTAAGGCCCTGTTGTTGTTGATGGTTGTGGACCGATGTTGAAGCCTTTCATTAGTCGTCTTTCTTTTTGTCTGTTTTTCTTTCCACCAGTGCCTATAAAAAAAAACAAGATTATAACATATCAACTTGCCAAAGATGCTCAGGGTAAAATAACAATCGTTTAATTCAAACAGCGTACAACTCTTTAAGATACTAATTGTATCATATCGCAGACAGTGGCCCCAAATCCCGAAAAGCTGGCCAAAAGTCAAAAAAAAAAGTTCCTATGTAGAAACTTTTAACTATCGGAATAGCTGTAGAATTACATATAGTATGTATTACCAACATTAGAGCAAGCCATGCATTCACACCCTTTTGAAAATTGACTTCCTTGAAGGTCGACACTTCACATTTGCTGAAAGTATGAAGCACAAGTGTAAGTACGTTTTTTCTAAACACGCTAAAAAGTTTATAGGTTAACATTTTTCAATTCTATTAAATTGATTCTTTTCTTGAAGATGAATACAACAATAATTTGTTGATCAAAATTAATGCTCACAACATGCTAATAAATCAGTTGTCAATCTTATTGACGTAATTTACACTGTTGAAAATATTACGGTGTTGGCGTTAATTTTGCGCTAGTCAAATATTTCAGTGTTGATTTTTCCAAACTTTGCCAGACGAGTTGACTACGCGTATTGAATAGAAACAGAAATGACTAGAATTTCGTGCGAATTCTTTGTTCAGATATGAGGATTGACTATTTTTCTAGACATTCAGAAGCGTCAACCAATCTGAATTTTTCCCTCGGTTAAAAATATAGAAACCCCACCTATTCTAATACAGTATTGCATTATACGCACCACCTGCATTGCACGTGTATCTGTTTTCGTGTTTGATTCTCCGTATTAACATATCCAAACAAACCACCAAATGTGACTGACTTGCAAAGTGTAACCTCGTGTTATTAAACGTTAATTCCAGTGGGCATAAAAATTCAACCATCTTGAAGATGTATTGGGAAAATCTATTTACGCAATTAGTTTAGACTTGAATCAAATAGCATAACATTTACTTAATTTTATAATGGTCTCAAAAAATCATTTTAAAATTGATACGTTTAGTTGAAACCAAACTTGTAATGAGTGGTTTTGCATATTTATATTGAGAAAACGTCTTAAAGAGAGATATTATAGCACTAAGAAATAGGAGTTGCATATAAAAAGACGTTGTGTTTAGAAAATGGTGTTAAAACACCAATAGATCGCATTCATTTTAGTTAAACAGCTAGTAAATTTGTCTAGTCTAGATCAAATAAAAATGCGACTAGAAGTATTTTATAATTCCACGTGTCAGTTGGATAAAATAACTCCTTAGCAATAGACAATACTTGACTATCTTTGCTCGTCAAATTTAAACTTCTATAGTTCTCGACAAAATAACACGAAAAGAGTGTGGACCTCTCCTGACTATTAAATTAGTCAAAAAAGTGTTAAAATTTTCAACAGTGTACAAGATTGACTTTAGAGAAGTCGTCAGAAAAAAAGCAAAAAGTAAAAAGTCTTGATGGATCTTGCTCGAAACAAATTGTAGGCTGTTAATTGAATATTTCTCTAAAACATATCAAGTAGTTGGCTGCCCATAGGTGCCTCTAAGGTTTTTATGCTAGATTTTGTGTAATGATGCCAGAAAAATCAAGTGAAATATGTTGTTTGAAGGAAAAACGTAAAAATATCTATCGCTACAACGAATGATACATCAAAAACAGTGTGCAGGAATAGGCGGCAATATTTTGTAGTCATATCTTGTTGCGGTCCTTGCACTACATACGATATACGTATATGGTACATTCATGCGACAGTTTTGGAAAAAATGGGCACATAACATATGTGTACTTATGAATATAGAAATAATTGGTAATATTTGTGGTAGATTATTTTCCATTTCTGACTGTTTCGTGAATATAAATGCAGTTTTATATTAAGTAAGTCCGACATTTTGAACCCGCCATTTTGTTTTTCCAAAAAATTACCATCATATTGGTAATCAGCGACTTGAAAAACCCTCATATACCGAGTTTCATGAATATACATGCAGTTTTGTACTAAGTAGTCCGCCATTTTGGATCCGCCATTTTTTTTTTTTCGAAAATAGCTTCATATTGGTAATAAGCGACTTGCGAAACCCTCATATACCGAATTTCGTGAATATAAATGCAGTTTTATATTAAGTAAGTCCGACATTTTGAACCCGCCATTTTGCTTTTCCAAAAATTGCCATCATATTGGTAATCAGCGACTTGAAAAAGCCTCATATACCGAGTTTCATGAATATACATGCAGTTTTGTACTAAGTAGTCCGCCATTTTGGATCCGCCATTTTTTTTTTTTCAAAATAGCCTTCATATTGGTAATAAGCGACTTGCGAAACCCTCATATACCGAGTTTCGTGAATATAAATGCAGTTTTATATTAATAAGTCCGACATTTTGAACCCGCCATTTTGCTTTTCCAAAATTGCCATCATATTGGTAATCAGCGACTTGAAAAGCCTCATATACCGAGTTTCATGAATATACATGCAGTTTTGTACTAAGTAGTCCGCCATTTTGGATCCGCCATTTTTTTTTTTTCCAAAATAGCCTTCATATTGGTAATAAGCGACTTGCGAAACCCTCATATACCGAGTTTCGTGAATATAAATGCAGTTTTATATTAAGTAAGTCCGACATTTTGAACCCGCCATTTTGTTTTTCCAAAAAATTACCATCATATTGGTAATCAGCGACTTGAAAAACCCTCATATACCGAGTTTCATGAATATACATGCAGTTTTGTACTAAGTAGTCCGCCATTTTGGATCCGCCATTTTTTTTTTTTCAAAATAGCCTTCATATTGGTAATAAGCGACTTGCGAAACCCTCATATACCGAGTTTCGTGAATATAAATGCAGTTTTATATTAATAAGTCCGACATTTTGAACCCGCCATTTTGCTTTTCCAAAAATTGCCATCATATTGGTAATCAGCGACTTGAAAAAGCCTCATATACCGAGTTTCATGAATATACATGCAGTTTTGTACTAAGTAGTCCGCCATTTTGGATCCGCCATTTTTTTTTTTCGAAAATAGCCTTCATATTGGTAATAAGCGACTTGCGAAACCCTCATATACCGAATTTCGTGAATATAAATGCAGTTTTATATTAAGTAAGTCCGACATTTTGAACCCGCCATTTTGCTTTTCCAAAAATTGCCATCATATTGGTAATCAGCGACTTGAAAAAGCCTCATATACCGAGTTTCATGAATATACATGCAGTTTTGTACTAAGTAGTCCGCCATTTTGGATCCGCCATTTTTTTTTTTTTCAAAATAGCCTTCATATTGGTAATAAGCGACTTGCGAAACCCTCATATACCGAGTTTCGTGAATATAAATGCAGTTTTATATTAATAAGTCCGACATTTTGAATTCGCCATTTTGTTTCTTCAAAATTGCCATTATATTGGTAATCAGCGACTTGAAAAACCCTCATATACCGAGTTTCATGAATATACATGCAGTTTTGTACTAAGTAGTCCGCCATTTTGGACCCGCCATTTTTTTTTTTTTTAAATAGCCTTCATATTGGTAATAAGCGACTTGCGAAACCCTCATATACCGAGTTTCGTGAATATAAATGCAGTTTTATATTAATAAGTCCGACATTTTGAATTCGCCATTTTTTTTTCTTCAAAATTGCCATTATATTGGTAATCAGCGACTTGAGAAACCCTCATATACTGAGTTTCATGAATATACATGCAGTTTTGCTCTAAGTAGTCTACCATTTTGGATCCGCCATTTGGTTTTTTCCAAAAACGCCCTTCATATTGGTAATAAGCGACTTGCAAAACCCTCATATACCGAGTTTCGCCGGAATCAAATAATAGCTTCATATTTTGGCCAGCTTTTCGGGATTTGGGATCACTGTGCGCCGAAAAGATTAATTAACTTACCCGAACCCATCGCGGAATGAGCTGTAGAGGTGTTCATTCCGGAATTCTTCAAAATTTCTATTAATTCGAAACGGAATGCAGATATATCTTGTTTAATTTCGTTTACGTCATCTTCGGTGACGCCTTGATTCTCCGCTTTTCTTTGTTCAACAGTGACGTAGCGCCTCACCAGGTTTCTCATGATGCTCTATAGAAGAGATTGATTTTATTTTTGTATGGCAATAGTTAGGATAGACTTTTAAAATACAGTGAGTTCTGAGTTGAAATTATGCAATCTACCCAGATGTAACTGGCATCAAAGACACGTTTTATTATGAAGTAGCTATAAAACGTCATTTCGTTATTCTTTAATTAAAAAGCTCTTCAGGGGGAACTATAAAGCGCTTCTTTTTAATCCAATGCAAACAAAACAAAATAAATGCACACCCCGTAAGCATTGCCGTCAGGTTACCTCTTTGCGTCTAGGGTAGATTTGCATAAAAAATCATCCCGAACATGCTGGGGCATTTAGAATTCATCTCACGCTCTTGCGTGCGATAAACTGAGCTCCCTCACCTGGTATCTGAAGTCCCGCTCGCTCGCCTGTTTGACCTTCCTCTGAAAGCAGGAGAAAAAAAAAAAAAAATTGGATCCTGGATAAGTGAGTTGAACGTTCTAACTACTATCTGCCGGTTTGCCGTTACAGGAGAATCCGATTCGGCGTGTTTTGCGGCCGACGCGTAGGGGGTTTTAGTCTGTGTGTCAGCGGCGCTGGATGGGAGTAATTTATTTGATGAATACGTATTACGCGCGCCGATATAAATCGCCGTCGTAGACGCGAAACCGATTTATTTCGTCGGGTATTCACGGAAGCAATTATGGGGTTAAATAAAATGGCAATTCTCTGTGGCGGCTTTGGTCGCGAAAATGAAAGGAATTTTTCCAGCTTACAGTGTTAATAACGACATTAACTATCGGAGTATCGGAGTGAGACCGTCGATATGGTGTATAACCAACTCAAAAAATTACACTCTAAAAAATGATGGTAAATTTACCTCATTGGTATGTGAAAAAAACATATGAAATATAAGGTAAAATTACACCAAAAAGAGGGTAAACATCAGATTACCACAAATTAGGTGTAATTTTGCCTGGTAAACCGACTTTGATGGAAAAATACTTCAATAAATTAAGTAATTTTCCCCCACTTGGGGAAATTTGCTTAGGAGCAAGGCCAAAAAAACATATTTCGTGGAATATCAAAATTTATTTTATGGTTACATTCAACTAGATCTTTGTATTATGAATACAACCAATTCTTAGTAACTATTGATTTTTCTTATCGACCTTTCTCCCAAAATGTTTACTCTTTAAAACATTGCTTATTGAGTTTAAAAATTTATTGAAATTATTGTAAACTCTCTGTAATCCGACTAATTAATATATCTTTCAGAAATTATTAAAATTAAATCTAATATTATAAACGGTATATTTTGAATATTTAAGTGTAGAATCTGCATTAAGTTCTAAATGACATAAACATGCTATTAGATAACTGAAACTTAATATTTCTGGATGATAAAATGACCTAATAATCAATTATTTCTAATTTCTTTGTTGTTACTCTAATCTATACATTAAAAAAATAATGTGGTAAAATTTCCCCAAAAATAGATGACAACTGGGCTACCGCCTATTTTTGGGGTAAATTTACACCTATAGGGGATTTTTCACATACTGGTGGAATATTCCTTGAGAGTGTGGTAAATCTACCTGAAATTATTCCATTCCATTAGGGAATATTTACTTAGAGTGTAAATTTACCAGGGAAAATTACCACACTTTCAAGGGATATTCCACAAGCATGTGAAAAATCCCTATAGGTGTAAATTTACCCCAAAAAAGGCGGTAGCCCAGTTGCCATCTATTTTTGGGGTAATTTTACCACATTTTTTTTAGGGTGTATGACCCAAGAACGAATTTGTTAACGTAATTCGAACACATCCACTTAAATGCAATGCCATTGTAATCCACAACGAAGTGGACTATCTTCTCGAAAGATAATACCTTTTATATGATGCGCGACAAAGATGTCGCAAGCTTTTCGACTTTGCGCAGCGATTTACTTTACCAGAATTAGACTTTTGTAATTTCCGCCAAAGGATTTCATATAATTCTGATTTTCAATTTTCTACTTCATCCCGAAATTTTATTCCAAGCAACTATTCGCATTTTCTTTTTCTTATAGTTTAGTTATCATTAACATCAGTGTACCCTTCTTCGTAAGCCGCAATTGTATATTTATTACTCATCCAAAAAATCAGAAATTTGTGCACATGCAAACTTGGCAACGTTAAAATATTGAATTCTACGAAGTATAATCTACAAGCAACTCTAATTAACAGACCAAATACGCAACTCAGTATCCTAGAATCGAGCTGACCTTTCTATACAATTCAAGTGAATGATCCCTACAAGTGGCTCCTCCTTTTGTACAGATTCCTTGTATTATATGAGTTTTTCATTATACAGTGTGTTAAAAAAAGGTTGTCGGATATTTTACCCATTTGTAGTACTGGTGGAAATAAATAAAAAAAGTCTTAGTCTACATGGGTCCACAATTCAACTGTTTTTGACATATAGTCGATTGCATATTGTTTTAGTAGGATAAAAATTTTCAAAGAAATTCTGATCGCAATGTAAATTAAACAAATGTTTATTTAAAGTAAAACTAAAGAAATTGTTCTACATGTCCACCGTTCATTTCTAAGCACGCTTCACACCTTCTTATGAAAGATCGACGCAATCTTTCGAAAATTCCTGGAGTCCTCCGAATTTCCTCGCAACAATTTACGATTCGTTGCCTGAGTTCTTGCAAATTGTTTACAGATCGTGCGTACACTAATTGTCTTAGATGCCCCCAAACATAGAAGTCTAGAGGTGTCAGGTCAGGGGACCTAGGAGACCATGCAGTTGGTCCACCCCGTCCTATCCATCTCTCGTTGAGATCTTGATTTAAGAAATTTCTAACTACGATGGAAAAATGCGCAGGAGCTCATCGTGCATAACCACATATTTAATCTGTTAAAAAAGTGGTACGGTCTTCCAACAAACGGGTAATTCATTTCTTAAAAAATCCAAGTATACTTGTCCCGTTAAACGATTAGGGAGAAATACTGGACCAATTAGACAGCCTCCAAAAATAGTAAGCCAAACATTTAGCGAAAAACGGTTTTGGTGATGCAGTTCAACAACAGCATAGGGATTTTCATCTGCCCAGACGTGATTGTTATGAAAATTGAATATTCCGTCTCTTGTAAACCCATCCTCGTCACTAAATAAAATCTGAGCCGCAAAATTAGGAGTTTCTGCCAGCTTTCGTAAAACCCAATGACAAAAAACCCTACGTGCATCATAATCGTGAGGAGCAAGAACTTGCACGCGTTGAATGTGGTAGGGATAGAGCTGCTGTTCCCGCAGAATTCTCCAAATGAGAGGATGACTGACGTTCAGTTCTGTGGCAAGTCTTCGGGTGCTAATATTTGGGTTGTCTTCTACCCGTCTCAAAATATCTACTTCTACTGCGGGAGAAGAAACTGATCTAGGTCTACCAGAACCACCATTAATTTGATGAATAAAATGAACCAGTTTCGGACAGCCGGATATGAAGTCTTGAGAAAATCTTATCACTCGGTAACAACCGATTTGGAAATTCTTCGGCATACATACGCCGTGCTTCAGTGGCATTACCATTCGCACGACCGTACATTAAAATGCATATCGGCCATTTCTGCATTTGTGTACTTATGCATAATTTGAGAACAAAAAAAAATTGACGCAAATGATAAATAATCTGATGACAGATGTCTGAAACTAATTTTAAGTCATAATCAGTTGTTTGACAAAGGGAACTATTCTCAAAACCGAAAAATGTTTTTTTTTATTTTAAAATATGCAATCGTATGTCAAAAACAGTTGAATTGCGGACCCATGTTGACTAAGACTTTTTTGTTTATTTCCACCAGTACTATAATTGGGTAAAATATCCGACAACCTTTTTTTAACACACTGTACAATAAATTACCTACATCTTTAACTAATTCGCTAACTCGAAAAATGTTCCAGCGCCAACTAAGGGCCGTACAGTTGAAACTGCATTTTATTCCATTGACGAATTTTTAAGATATGACTTTGATACGTAATTCTTACCTATCTTATACTCCCCCTTGTGAACATTCGTTCTATATTTTAAATGTAACACAGCTAATACTAATCTATCAATTTCATTATTTTATCTACACTGATATTATTATTATATGTTTATTTATGTCTGCTATATGTATTGCCAAACAACACCTAGTGTTTTTATGCGCAAATAAAGTAAAAAGTAAAGTAAAAAGTTCCTCCAAGAGTTATTTTTCTTTTGTCTTAAAATAACTAAAACCAGAGAAAAAATTACCTATACAAAAACACAGTATTTTTTTTGCGCAATTCTCTATGAGTAGGTTGAAATTTTGAGAAGCTCTACCGGAATAACTTTCATGTAATTCTTTAGAATCCTGCGTACTTAACAATCCCTGACTTACAACTCACGACAAAAAGCAAGAGTAGTTGATGTTTCATTATTACAACATTGTTTAGAAGTTTGGGTGTTTTATATCATGAATTTTCTTAATGTTTTTGTTCAACCAAAGAAAATTACCAAAACACTTGAATATTAATTAAATCAGAAACTCACGCGTATCGTCCTCATATGTTCCTTCTTGGCAGCCCTCGAATGGCCGCACAATTTCCTCTGGATCCACTGTATGACGTACCAGAGACTTTTGGGAGTGGGAACTATGTTGAAAGGGGGTGGAACGGTGCCCCCCTCTTCGAAGTAACTTATCCACAATTTGCTTCGGGCGAATTTCCATTCGATGTCCGCCCTTTCCTGAAATATCGGATCGGTGTTCGTTAAAAGAGATATTCGAGCGAAATTCAAATATTAAATTTCGCATCTGATAATAATCGGTAGGTACGCACGGAAATTAATTGATATGAGTGATTCATCATCGCTATGAGCAGATTCAATAGCACCACGATGTTGATGACGGAATACGTGCCGAACATGAGCATGCCCCAAAATCTGGTGAAGATCTTTATGCCGCTCAGATCGAAGCTTTCCAAGTCGACTAATCCGAATACGGCCCAAAAGAGCGTTTGAACTGTTTCGAATAAGCTGAACAGAAACAAAATTGCATTTGATTGATTGCAAGTATATTAGCACACAAAAAAATTGAGGTCACATTGAAATTTTGTAATATTCTGCTTTAACAGATTGTGATACCTAATTTAATTGAACGTATGCCTCGTTGACATTAAGCTCTTATGCAAGACGAAGGCGTGTACGTTATTAGACATGTTTTCTATTTTTTTCTTGTTTTAATTTTAATCCTAGGAACAAAAATTCGAACTACGTTTAAAATACAAAATTGTTGTTCCTTCAGAATAAATCATGAAACCAAAGAATACGCTTAGCAATTCAACACTAATTCTTTAATTTGCTTTACAAAATCCAGTACAGTTGTTTACAATTTACAACTATAAATTAAGGTTAACAGTTGCACTAGATAGAGCACGGAGTGTACACGTGTTTTGCTTAAGTGTCATTTTGAGTTAGTTTTAGTGATTTAGTGAGTGTCATAACTATGTCATCTTACGTTAAGTGAAGGATGGGAAGTAGTTGTGACGGTTAGAGTGAAAATAACGGTCAGATAATTTTGTTTTTTCATTAGAAACGATTAGTTTAGTTTATATGTGTGTAGAAAGAGTGGCATAAAACATCGAATAGTTTTGTGTCCTCTACGCGTGCTCCACGCGTAGAGGGGCGCGCAGTCGTATCAACGACAATTGCCTTAGCTGTGGCAAATTTAACAGCTGCTATCAGCAGCGATACGATATCAGTATCGGTATATATGTTAAGATGACTAGTTTAGATGTAAATTTATCACAAACGTCGGACGCTTCCGTGAAGGGAGGCGCTTCGTCAATTGCCAATCCTACAGAAAGTAATCAGTCATTTGCTAATATTGTTAAAGAAACATGCAATAAATTTGCATTCCCAGAAAGAGACCAAGCAATTGTGTTCGACACATTAGATAATACCAAAAAGAACGAGTATATAATAGGGGTAGGCGAATTATTGGGTGCAAAAAATATTTGTTTTGCTTCTAGAATATCCAACGGTAGGGTATGCATATACCTTTCATCGAAACAACTTGTTGAAAGATTTATGAGTGAACACGGCGGCATCAAATTAAATGATGTGTTCATACCGGCTCGACGATTAGTATCGCCGGCTAAACGTATAGTACTTTCAAATGTATCCCCATGTATACCCCATGAAATCATTGAATTGGAATTAAAACGGTTAGATTTAAGAGTAGTTTCGCCAATCACATTTATTAGGGCGGGCCTAAATCAGCCTGAATATAATCACATACTAAGTTTTAGAAGGCAGGTATATATTATAATAGAGGAAAATGACACACTCCCAAATTCTATTTTACTTCAATTTAAAGAAAATTTTTTTAGAATATTCTGTAACAATGATGAACTCAAGTGTTTTCAATGTAATAAAACAGGACACATCGCTAATAAATGTCCTCAAACTCAAATAGCGCATAATAATATGCAGGAAATTCCAATAGAACCTACTTTAGTCGAAACGTCACAGTCACACGATATTTGTCCCCAAACCACCAATGTTGAAAGTAATATTAAAGAATTAACGGAAGTTCAATACAAAAAAAGAGGTGCAACTCAATCTACGGATTCGGAGGGTACTGGAGATAAGGGAAGTGAGAATGTACCATCAGAGAGTACGGTAAAGTCATTGGAGGAATTTTTTGCGAAGCCAAGCTTGCGGAAAAAGAAAAAGCTGAAAATAGAAAGAGCACCTGATGATAGTCAATACTTTTCTGAATTTAAGCATGTTTTTGAATCTTCCTCTCAAATACTTACGTTTGATCAATATGATGTCAATTTCTACAAGAAGTTAAAGGGAAAGAAAACCCGGAATTTTTTATTAATCCATATACATCTAACACAGATGCCTTTGTCCAATTGTTAGTGCATATAGTTCAAAATATGAAATCCAATTCTTTAAAAGCTAGGATCAAACGCATTATTAAAAAAATTCAAACGCGTTGTAACATATCGAATTTACTTATTGGCGAACAGGATGATCTGCTAAGTTCGTCTCAGGGTTACACAACTGACAATTCGGAACATTAAAATAAAATTCAAGATTCCTAACAAATTCAATATTATACAGTGGAATGCTCAATCTGCTGTAGCCAAAAGACCAAATTTAGAATACATAATGACTAAATACAATGTTCATATATTAGTATTGTCTGAAACTTGGTATAAACCACAATCTAATGTAGCATTTAAATATTATAATATTGTAAGGGAGGATCGTGCAGATGGGTATGGAGGGGTAGCTATACTTATACATAAGTCTATCAAATTTCAAACATTAAAACTGGATCGTTCAAAAATCCCGAATAATCTGATGATTTGTGGAATTAAATTAGACGACTATAAATTTTCCGTTTGTTCCTTGTACCGTACAGTTCAATGCCGTGCAACGCACGACGAATATTTAGAACTTTTTCGTAGCATACCGAGTCCATTCTTAATATGTGGTGATTTTAATGCCCACCATACCGCCTTTGGTTCTGACAAAAATGACAATGCAGGGAATATATTGATTAGTGTAATAAATGATTTAGGGTGCGTTTTTATGAATGATGGCAGTGAAACCAAAGTTGGTCGTCCAGGGGAGGTAAAATCAGCAATAGATATCAGCTTCTGTTCACCCGCCGTAGCTCCTACTTTCACTTGGGCTAGACTAGATGATCCTCATACGTCTGATCACTATCCTATATTAATAACAATGGAAGATTCTATAGAAAATACAAATACAATATATCCCAAACGCCGGTGGAAAATAAACGAAAACAAAATGGCATCATATAAACAACAACTGAGTACCTATACTATACCTTTTTCGCAGTTAAAATCCGTTGAAGATAAAATACATTTCTTTATTCGTTCCCTTAGAGAAACTGCTGACCTAGTGTTTAAAATAAATCACCCGTTTACTATGAAAAAGAAAAACGTTCCAGTATGGTGGGATGAGGAATGTTCGCAAGTTATACGCAAAAGAAAGTTAGCTCTGGAAGATTTCAAAAATAACCAGACATTAGAAAAGTATATTATGTACCAAGAAATCATGGCATACTCTAAGCGTTTTCTGAAATACAAAAAAAGGGAGAGCTGGAAAAAATTTTGCAACAATATAAATAAGGATATGCCGATTACAGATGTTTGGAAAAATATCAAAAAATGTCATCGATCTTGGTCAGATCATAGTGTATTAAAGACAGAAACAATCGACCAAATTCTGTGTAAATTAACTCCTGATTTTGTACAATCCAAACATACTAAAGAAATTTTACCTTCTATCGAGCATTATCTGCTCAAAGCCATTACTCTAACCGAGATGAATAATGTTCTAAAGAGTGTAGAAGATACATCCCCCGGTTTAGATGATATTAGTTATCCTATGCTAAAAAATCTTCCTGATAACTTTAAGAACTTACTAGTGGAAATCTATAATGACATATGGCTTAGAGGTGAACCGGCTGAGTTGCTTAAAGATGTGATAATTGTGCCTATAATTAAAGCACATAAAAATCCCAATATCCCTGAATCTTATCGCCCTATTGCATTATTATCTTGCATTGCTAAAGTTTACGAACGCATTATAAAAGAAAGACTAGAGTGGTGGTTAGAGTCAACAAATGCATTACCAGAAAGACAATACGGTTTTTAGGAAAGCTAGAGGAAACTATTGATGCACTCACGGATCTTATTACTGATGTGCAGAATAACTTAGCGCGAAATGAAATAACTGGTGTCATGTTTTTAGATTTTAAAAATGCCTATGGATGTGTTGATTTAAATGTACTAGAAACCAAGTTAATTGAGGTAGGAGTACCTGCATACGCTGCTAATCGCATTACTGATATCTTTCGAGACATTAAAATCTATGTCAGATCAAACAATAATGATAAATTTGGACCACGTCTTTTACCATATGGGTTGCTACAAGGTTCTAGTTTAAGTCCGTTACTATTTAACATTTACACTCAGGATTTGCATAACACTCTAGCTACTGTTAATGTCATTCAGTATGCTGATGACATATGCTTATATACAAATACTAAAAATACAAAAAACCTTACTACGATATTGTCCACTACTGTTCGTAATTTAAAACGATGGTTATCGCGCAACGGTTTAGAATTAGAAACCAATAAAACAAATATCATGTTTTTCTCAAGGTCAAAGAATCTGCCTAAGGAAATAATTAAACTTGACAACACCGTTTTCAATATTCAGACTAACGTCAAATATTTAGGGCTTCATATAGACAATAAATTAAAATGGACTACACATATAAACGAAATTAGCTGCAAGTGCGAAAGAGCTCTTAATTTAATGAGAGGAATGATGAAGGTGTCGTACGGTGTAGATTTTTTTACTGCTATTAATATTTATAAGGCCTACATAAGATCTGTTTTTGATTACGCCAGTTTTATTTATGCTAACACTAACAAAAATAATTTAAAAAGGCTTGACATAATTCAGAATAAAGCTCTGCGTTTATGTGCTGGGGCTATGAAGTCGACACCGATTGCAGCATTGCAAATCGAAACTCAAGAGCCTCCTTTATTTTTAAGGAGGAAATATCTAGCAGTTCAAATATATATATTCAAACTTTTAGTGTAGCGATAAGCATACTATACTAAACAAAGTTAGCAGAATAGCAGTTGAAGATCTTACGAGTATATATTGGAAAAAGAAAGCTTCTCCGTTACTCGCTTCTGCTTATAGAAGTTCTTCCATGTTTCACAAAAGAATGTATCAATCCAACCCAGCCAATATTTCATTCTTTGATTTTCAAAATCATATTAACATAGTTATACCGGACTACAATGGTCAGATAAACCATGATAAAATGTTACATACATCCATTCTGAGCGACCTAGCGGATGCATTAGTGTTATATACAGACGGATCTAAGTGTGGGAATGGTTGTGGTTGTGCCTACTCAGATGACAAGGGACAATTAGCAGTAAAATTTAAATTAGACCCTAAATCTAGTATTTATACAGCTGAGGCGGTAGCAATTCTAGAAGCGTTGAAATATGGGTTATCAACCGATCACAAGCATCTAGTTATAATGACGGACTCAATGAGTGTACTAAAATCTATCCAACAACGAAAACACATTTTTGGCTTGCACCCAGTTACGGTTGAAATAATAGAAACGGTAAATCAACTAAGATTAAAATCGGTAACCGTTGAGCTATATTGGATTAAGGGACATTGTGGAATCCAGGCCCACGACGCTGTTGACGAATTGGCGAAGCAAGCTTGTAGGGATGGAGAATTATACATGCCTATGCTGACTGTGTCTGATTTAATATCACATACTAAAGAAACTATTTTAAAGACCGATTGGGACAGATATTGGAAAGACACATATACCGCACATATGACGCACTATGCTTTCGTACACCCTACAACAAATACCAATTCATGGTATATAAAATATCCAATATCACGTTTCTACCATACAACCTTGTCTAGACTGAAATTTGGACATGGAAGATACCCCGCCCATCTGCACAGATTAAACATAATAGATTCACCAAAATGTATTTGTGGTTACGAACAAGGTGATTTGAACCATCTCCTGCTGGCATGCCCTAATCATTTAAATGTAATAAATGAATTATATGAATATCTAGTGTTAAACTCCATCCCATTACCAACCAATGTCATAACCCTATTAAATTTAAATAGTAAACCAACTTGTGATAAGCTTGTGGAAATTATAAAAAAGGCTAAAATACTCATATAGTTCTACTATGCAGCCAGTTCTACCCCATCCTGTTGAGTCCTCTGTGGGTTAACCCGTTAACCGTTGGCCGATTTCATGTGTGTTGTTTTTTGAAAGTCAGTCTGATAGGCCCCAGGCTGTGAAGTGTGTATCCCTGTACAATCCTATTACGCTGGCATATGGGCTTAGATCCCGAAGGCCAAAAAAAAAAAAAAAAAAAAAAAAAAAAAAAAAAAAAAAAAATTAAGGTTAAAATAGAGACTTCCAAAAATAATTAATAATTTCAATGTGACCTCAATTTTTTTTGCTAACCAATGTATAATACGGGACTAATCTCCGGTGACAAAACTGTAAAACTGGGTAATTCTAAATATATGTACATATGTGACAAACTTTATGGACTGATTCCTAATGATATTATAATATACAGACTATTCCACGTAACTGGTTCATTAAAAGTTTATGATGTTCTATTATTTACTTATATTTGAGATTTTGGCACCAGTATCTGTTCGATTGGAACTATAAATGCAAAATACCTTAACCAAAATATCACTTCCGGTTGACCGGAAATGGATGTCAACTTTGTTATTTTAAATAGAATGATATAATTTTTTATTCATTTTTGGATTTTACAACTATAAATACGTCAGTTTTCATTAGCTATTCCTATAGCTACATGTTGCCGTTTTTCAGTTATTTAAGTTTTTCTTTTTTTTTTAGTCATAATCATTGCATCATTGAGAAATTAATATCTCGGTTAATCCTGCAAGTAGAGACTCCAAATTTGCTATGTTATGAATGTAGATATTACTCTAAGAAACGGTAAGCACACTTTACATTCTAACATACAGGGTGTTCAAAACTGAGGAACAAAGTGACATATTTTCAAATGTAAAAAACTCCATTTTTTTAAATAGAACACCCTGTATTTTAATTCGGAATTAGAAAGTAAATATCATCCCCTATCACTTTATATGAGCATTCCCTATACCTATCTTTAATAGATTTTAAGATATGAACGACTTTTTGTTAAACAAACTAAGTAGCCCTATCTTTAAATGTTTGTAGCTGGCTCTGAAATAGATTCACGTCAAATTCATGTATTATTTTTGAATAACCATACAAGAATGTCTGTTCGAATAGTCATTTCTATTAATATTGCGTTGTACGAAAGTGTAATTACAATGATATACATAAACACTTTTGGTTAGTCAATGACTTTGACATTAATCCCATTCAGAGCCAGCTACAACACGCAAGATAGGGGTACTTAGTCTGTGTTAATAAAAAGTCGTTCATATCTCAAAATTTTTAAAGATAGTATAGGAATGCTGATATAAAGTGATAAGGGATGATATTTACTTCTTAATTCCGAACTAAAATACAGGGTGTTCTATTTAAAAAAAAAAGAATACTTAGTCTGTTTAACAAAAAGTCGCTCATATCTCAAAATCTATTAAAGATAGGTATAGGGAATGCTCATATAAAGCGATAGGGGATGATATTTACTTCCTAATCCGAATTAAAATACAGGCTGTTCTATTTAAAAAAAAATGAGTTTCTCTGCTTTTGAAAATATGTCACTTTGTTCCTCAGTTTTGAACACGCTGTAGTTAGAATGTAAATATGTGGGTACCGTTTCTTAGAGTATATCTACATTCATAACATAGCAAATTTGGAGTCTCTTCTTGCAGTATTAATCGAGATATTAATTTCTCAATGATGCAATGATTATGACTAAAAAAAAAAAGAAAAACTTAAATAACTGAAAAACGGCAACATGTAGCTATAGGAATAGCTAACGAAAACTGACGTATTGATAGTTTAGAATCCAAAAATGAATAAAAAATTATATCATTCTATTTAAAACAAGAAAGTTGACATCCATTTCCGGTCAACCGGAAGTGATATTTTGGTTAAAGTATTTTACATTTATAGTTCCAATCGAACAGATACTGGTGCCAAAATCTCAAATATAAGTAAATAATAGAACATCATAAACTTTTAATGAACCAGTTACGTGGAGTAGGGGAAGGTGCTGTACCTAGGGACATTTTTACGACTTATTTATTTTAAACTTTTCAGTTACTGCTGACTATTTAGTTTGTATGCTAATAAGATTAAGTGATCTTCAAAGATTGTATACATAATGGTTAGATATTTCCAGAGACACCTTAAGGTAAAAAAAAAGTTTTATTTAAAGTCACATGTCACACGTCCCTCGGTACAGCCTTATGTTGTACCCGGGGACATAACGTGATGTACCTAGGGACATACAATGTGCCCTAGGGACAGTGAAATAAATTACTTGTATTTTTAAGTAAATATTTATTGAAACAAAGAAAAACTAAAACAGATATTTATGTAGTATTTTTAACCCATATTATAGTTGTCAAAAGCAACACCAAAACGAAGATGATTTTTGCTTCGTGCTGTTGCCCCTACAGACACTGGTGGAGGTAATTTTAATATTATGTCCTCTTTACCGACAATATATATATCACTTTCTTCAGTTAGAAGAAAGTGATCGGTTTTTTGCATCTTTTTTAAATATCTTATTTCAAATTCTTGAGGTTCACCTTTTAGTTTACTAATTGTATGTGCAACAAAATGCTGAGAGAATTTTTCACCTCTGCACTTTACTAAGACATAATCACCCGTTTCAATGGAAGTGTTTAGGAACCCTGACTCTACTTCATCTTCTTGCCTGTTCTGGTCAAAGTCTATGTCATCTGAACTATTATCATGGATAACTACATTAGTATCACTTTCACTGCTGCTGTCAACAATTTTCCGGACAGCGCATGATTTTTGTTCCTTTTTAACTTTTGATTTTGGTTTTGTATCGGGTTTTACAGGTTTTATTTTTTTGCTTTTTTTGAGTTCAATCTCATCCTTGACGGGTGTGTCAGTTAAAATAAGCGATTTTCCCTTCCTTCGCGTGGTACCAGTTTTTCTCGCTTCCGCTTTGGGAAATGGCCGAACCATCACCGGTGTTACTTTTATAGTAGGAACAGGAGTAGAAGGTCTTTGTAATTGCTCCAAAGTATCTAAAGAAAGAGCCTTGGTACTTGTTGACGGCATATCTAAAATGTCTGACGAAAAAGCGTTTGCACTTGTTGATGGCGTTTCAGTGTCATCGGTTTCATCAATTTCTTCGTTGGTAGTTGGCATTGGACGATCGGTTACATATGCCGGCAGAAATTCTGATTCATCGAATACATTTTCGTTGAGAGGAACGATTCCAGTAATTTTAAAACCGCTGACAATATTTTTCGGGGTAAACGATAATTCGTACGCGCTACTAGCAATTTCACAGACATCATAAATCGTTACCGGTTTTGCCGCATTCCCCGGGCTGCACATCCACTCATTCGTGGCCTTATGATAATAGCCTTTAAATGGTCCAAAAACTGCACGGTCGAGCGGCTGTAATTTATGGCTTGTGTGGGGTGGTATTGTTAATAAAAATAACCCTGATTCCTTAGCCTTCTTGATTATTTTAATGGAGATGTGGGATTCGTGGTTGTCATAAATTAAAATGTGTGGCTTCTCCAAAGTCGGCTTTGCATGCTTTAAGAAATGTTCTAGAAATTGGTAAAAAATTTCTTCATTTGACCAGCCACTCGGGTTACATGCACCAATTGACCCTGGGGGAGCGCCTTTTAACATGTGTTGCTTCAGGTGAACCCGTGGGAATACGAACATTGGTGGTACGGCGTTTCCCACACCATTTACCGCGGCTATTATTGTTACATTTGACCCACGTTCTCCAGAAGTCATGGTTCCAATTTGTTTGGCACCTTTAGTAGCAAGTATTTTTGGAGGGACGTGCACAGTCGAGCAACCACTTTCATCAGCATTCCATATTTCATGAGGTTCAAAGGCTCTTTTGGCAAGAAGCTTTTTATAATTGGAAAAAAATGCGGTTACATTTGCTTTGTTAAAAGCCGTTGAGCGTGACAGACTCGTTGCTTCAGGTTTTCTTAAGGCCAGCTCAGAATGACGAGATCGAAACATGCGAAGCCAACTGCTCCCGGCAATTTTCTTTTCTTCCCAAAGAGGTACATTTTTGCTGAGGGCATGGGCATACTCATAAGCTAATTTTTGAGTCTGGTACATAGTTAGGCCATAATGAATATTAGCAGCATGCTTATATATAATCAACTAACTGTTGTTCTTCGTCAGGAGAAAATATGCGATGGACATCATACTTAGGAGCGTAGGTAAAAGTGGTAAAATTATTCGACGTAATTTTCTGTATATAGCGCCCTATAGCAGATTTCGCTACGTTATACTTATCCGCAGCCACTCGTAAAGATAAATTGTTGTCAAGAACATCTCGAACTGCTGCTTCCATAACTTCTTTCGATGGAATCTTTCTTTTTATTCCAGATTTACTACGTGGCATTGTGGGATATAGTTATCTGAAATTAAAAATATCTGAAATAAAGACACTGCATTTGCTTGGGCTCAGCAATGCTGTACCAAGGACGTCCCCTGTACATCAGTGTCATATGTCCCTGGTACAAAAATGCTATTGTGGTAAACAAAAATCATTTTTACGGTTAGCGTAAGGTTTATGACAATAAACTGTGTCAGACTATTTATAATACTTAAAAGAGTCATACATACCGCCAAAACAAATTCTACTTTTTCCTTTGGATGCAAACACTGCTAAACTTAATATTTATTTACTTTCGTCTGACAAAAACCACACATCACACGTTCACTGTCAAATTCAGTTAGCAACTGCGATTTCGCAGAAATACTTTAGAGTGCTCGGCGTTACCGCTATAAAATAATATTCATCACTACTTAAGCCTTTTTAGTTAGGCCACACATCAAATCTCGCCAGGTACATACGTCCCTAGGTACAGCACCTTCCCCTACCCTGTATGGTTATTATGAAAATTAATAATAGCATGTTTGGACAAAGTACCCTCGTCGGAGTATAATACTGGAACCAAACATTGAGAATTTCGTACGATTTTCTGTCGTATCCATTAACAAGTTAATCTTTGCAGGAAATTTGCTGGAAAAAGCGGTTGTATTGGTTGCATGTGATAGAACAGCTGATTTTTCCATATTTTTGTACGCTGACTTATGTTTTAAAACGGAGCAACTTTTTTTTGTGCTTGTTTACGTTTCCCTGCCATTTTACTACCAGAGATTATCCCGGCATATTAGTGTACATCATTTAGATAAATACTTGGCAAATCTCCTCCAAATTTGGCAGGCATTAGTATCCGTTGAATTAGCAGTAGGACTTTCAGTCGGGCAATTCTGTCGTTCAGCTTCGGCATAGTACCATAGGAGTTGATTTAGGCCTAGCGAAAAAAAAAAAGTTGGCATTAAAACTCTCTCAAAGCAATCATAACTTTTATAATAAAATATACATCGCCTTACCGCAGGAGAAAGCGAACAGCACCAGTACATAGAGGAAGAAAAACTTCATTATATCCATAACCATCCTGGACAGGGATACTTGAAGCGGTCCCAGGTGGGGGTTGACCGAGAAGATATAGACCAGCTTTAAGGAACTGAAACGGGAGGAGAATTCGCTCTTTTAACCCCTCGTAGAAAGTGCTTATTAAAAAGCGTCGGGCGCTGAATAAAATTGGAACAACAATTTAAATTTTACCGACTCTGTGTGCGTATAAGAGCATAGTCGGGATACGTCGTAATATTCATTATTTAAAGCGGTAATAACCGACATTTTTTTTGCCGAAAAAGGTGAAGGCAACAAATCGTCCTGCCTTGTTAGACCGACACTCATTCTGAATGCCGGAGCGGTTTTCGCGATCCACTTTGACTCGGGCAATAAATAAAGCCCACCGAAAATCTCTTTGTGACTCTACAATTTCCGGGGAAAGTACTTTGAGTCGCCGTGATAAATGATGCAGTACGGGAAAGGGTCATTTTGCAACATAAATGTTTTTATACTAATCCCGCGATGTGTACATATATCTGGATTTAAGAAAGGTACTGCTTTGGAACGCACATAAAACATTGGTTTATGTGGATAAATGGGAGACTACTATTTATTATGTCTTTTTTTTTTTAATATTACCATACTTTCGCTTTACCAAAGCGACGATCTGTAACACTGAAATTCTTATGAAAGGCGTACGGGTCTTTCTAAACTACATGCCAAAAAAATTGCAACACCTCGAAGAAGGTCATTCACAAAGCTGAAATCTTAACACAACAACTGACTGAAGAACATTAATACTGATCATACCATTCATACTTACAATTTAGAAATCAGAGCCACCTATCCGTAAATGGCAGAAACTAAATTTGTAAGATAATTGTAATATAATAATTCACTATGCTGTTAACAATATAATACGTAAAAATAACTATTATCACAGACCATCTTAGTGAGTGTCAATTTTTAAGATAACCTTTAAATATTAGAATTCTTAAAATAACTAATATAATGGCAGTTCATATAAACTTAATTCCAAATTTAACGTATCGTGAACATAAATTGCAAAAATCTAATTTACTGGTTAGTATTGAATTGGAAGTAATTAATTATTTTCTTTTTTAGGTGGGATATGGTGAAATACTAATTTGGATGCGCACGGATACTAAAGGCGGGTGAGCAGGTAATTCTTTGGGTTAGGTTGAATGTTCTATTCAGTGCCTCCAGTAACGGTCATAACATGGAATGGTATTCTAGCCAGGATTCTTTTCAGAAATTTTTTATAGAAAATTGTCGATGATTATACGGCTCAAAGTATGACTTCATATTATTCAGATGTTATATCGATACTTTTTTTAGGTAAACACTTGTGAAACTTTGATATTTCTAAGAATGTGGCACTAAAAATGTTATATTGATGTTCACTAACACCGTTCGTCTTTCGTGGCCACAGGCGGAATGAATATTTAAACTATGTTGTAAATAGAAGGTGGTGTACACTGCGACCAAAAGATCTATTGTGTCCCCTATTCTTGCTGCTTTACAGCTGGCCTTCCAATCCTATTCCTTTTTAGAAAGTGTAGGATGTCAGAGGGCCCCGTCTAGGTAAGTATCCCTCTTCGATTTCACATGCTCCCAGGTGCAATGCCATCCGAGTTGCACAGTGCTATGCAGTTTGAGAGGAGGTGGATGGATGTTTCATCCTGTTCCCCACAAATCTGCATTCAGGATCTTTTCCAATCAAGTTACTCAGTGTCCTTTCATCTACAATGGCCTGAAAGATATTCCTGTTAATATGCGAACATTGCTCATACTCAGGTGATGCATTCTGTAAACCTCTTCTGGTTATAAGTTCCCAGAAGAATTTACTTTGCCTCATTCCCTGGAGATGTTCCCAGTATCTGGATTTTTTCTCTGCTCCATTCCATTTTAGTTTCTTCAGTATTTTACTGCTACTTAACCCGCAAAGGGGTTCAGCCCCTACAAAAGGCATTCCAGCCCCTTTTTTTGCGAGGTTATCCGTTATTTCGTTCCTTCTACTCCTGTGTGACCCGGAACCCACAGGAGGTTACTTTATTTCTTTTGCCTAGCTATATTTAAACTAACTCTAACAGTTATCTGTCTTCGATTGTTATCGCTGTCAGGTAGGCCAACATCGAATTTCAAATGATAACCATCAGTAACTGACATTGATATACCGGTATTTACTCTAGTTTCAGGGGAAAACAGCAAATGTTACCGAATAAACATCCCGAAGAATGAAAATCTCCCGGAGCAAAATATAATAAAAAAATATAAAAAATAACCAGGTAAGCTTGAATTAACAAATAAAATAGAGTTTACATTTATATAAGGCTATAGAACCTATTCAAAAAGGTCTTATGTAATACTTCAACTAGTAATAACTTCTTCATTTGGCTTTGAAACTTGTTTTAAATGACTCTATATCATATTCCACACACCTGTTTCCATAGCAATAAATACGTGTAATTGCATTAAAGAAAGTATTTTGAACATTAACAACCCAATCGTACTTATATGGACAAACTGTACACAAAATACTCATTGTATGTATATGCGAAATAGATTACTATTTTGTGTCAATTTTCCTCGTAAACAGTAGTATGTTTAGAATGATTTTATCTAACACAAGCAGTACAAAGTGAAAAGACGTTCTCCTAATGATTTATACCTAACAGCAATGTTTTACTCTCTGGCACTTTGAAACAAGCTTATTATTGAAACAAAAAAATACAAGAACGGATAAGTCGTCATCGATTTTCCATTAGCCTCTCAGTTTTCCTTGTTTACGTAAAGCGACAGTGAAGATAGGAGGCACTATGAAGTTGTAATTGGATGGAAGATGTTTTCCCGAAAGGAAATCGGCTTTAGAAATGGCCAAATTCCGCATCTTTAATATAATACAAGATGACGGGATATCTTCTTTAATTAAGCATAAAGGAAAATACAAGGGCTGACATTATTAGAATTGAATCGTTGTAAAGCATTACGAACAAAATTAATTTGACATTTATTTATTACTTACAATAAATGGGTTAATAGTCATTGTTTAGACATCAAAATAGATAGTTTTGTTTAGTGTTCAATTTTACTGCAGATAAGTTTGCTGACACAAGTTAGGGCCTGTAATACCCAAAATAGCAGAGGAACAAATTGTCATATTAATTTTACCTTTTTTCAAAGAAATACAAAAAGTTGCACCAAGGGAATGAGGTACAATCCTAAGGAATGACGCAAATAGATTTTGTTGGCTAAACATTTATTGAAATTTCTTTATAAAATTTAGTTTATTATTCAAAAAAAAAAAAAAACCAAAGTTTACCAAAACACCTTCGTAAAGAAACTGCAAGAGATGGAAAAATATCAACAATGTTACTGTTTACTATCCAACTTGAAAACCCGGAGAAACCATCACTTTAACTTCACTATCTTCTTGTATGTCTGCTTAAGCAGCATACATGTATCTGTGTCATTCCTCTGGTCATCTCTATTCCAGAGGAATAACCATTTTTAATAAATTTCAATATAGCTAATCACATGTTGATATCACCTAGCCTTTCTCTATTTGCGTAACTAATATGTCTTTAGTTTTATGTTTCTAGTAACGTTTACAAATATATCCTAGAAAATGAAAGCATTTTGGGCTTACCAGAGGAATGATCTTACTGTTTGTGACACAACAATAAAAATATTGGGAATACGACAGAAACTCTTAATTTTTTACACGTCCATTTTACTGTTTGGTTAAAGAAAAATATTTTGTGCACTGACACCGTGTTTTTGGCGTCATCTCTGTTCGGTTTCGTAAGCTAAACGTAATAATCCAGAGGAATGATATTCCTTCAAATAAAAGCAAACAAAAAATTCTAATTACTTTGTTACAAATTAATTTTCAAGAATTATTTCGGGTACATAGTATCATTAATACATATATAATATTTTTCATTTAAGAGCAATTACCTACAAAAGTATTATTTATGTAGAAAGACCCCGTATATATATATATAATATTTCCTAATACACTTATACAAACAAATATTTATAGCAAATAACATGTGTACATCTTTCAGGATAGAATAGATAGACTTCACTTACCTAAAGATATTTGCCGCTGAGAGAGGCCTTCAGAATCAACATGGATCCCAGGCGTCCCAGTTTTTTCTCTCGTTGTTATCTATGGTTGCGAATTCTTTATTTGCACCTATATGCCGAGCAAAGGAATCGTCAGTTACAATGGCCATCGCGGATAAGCGAAAAAGAAAATCTTATTTCTCGCAGAGACAAAGAAAAAATAGCACATATCTTAGACGGCAGATAGGAGAATAACTGGATGAGATAAATGAATCTTCTCTTATGGTCTTTGTCTGCGTACATTTGGGCTTGACGATAAAAATATCGCGCATCGAAAGTACCGTCAATTTATTTTCCGTAAATATGAATTCAACTGGGAGGAATAAGGCATAAACGGCTGTCGATTTGTAGAATTGAATATATTGAATCAGTTTATTTGAACTAACGGTTGCCACTTCAATGCGGAAAACAGGAAAAAATATTATAATTTTTACTGAAGACGTACTTTGCGGTTCGCTGTGTAAATTATGGAAAAATTAATAAAATTGTTCAAGTATCAACTGAATTTTAGAAATATTACTGCAGTTAAGCTGCGGAAAACGAAAAAAAAATATGGAAATATGCAGTTCAATTAAACAATAGGTGGAAAAATTTTGATTTTGATTTTTTTTTAAATATTGTTACATTTCAAGGTTAAGAATTGTATGTATGTATGTAATATACATGTAGTGGTAAATTACCTTAAGGGCCGAGTCAAAAGCGATCACAGCTATTATAATTTAAATAATACAATTCCCGTATAAAATTGAAATCATTTTGCTTCTAACTATACTGCCTTTGTATTTTGATTTATATTTCATATCATATCCTAACAATTACTTCTTTAAAAAATATTCTTTTAAAGAAATAATTTAGTCGTTTCAAAGAAAGCAACAACAGCAGCCTTAAGTTATTGTATTTAATTCAAATATGCATGCTTTCTCACTGTGAAATAATTTTTTTTTAATAAATGTATTTCTTTGCGGGAAATAATCTTTTTTTCTCAGTATATTAGTGGTCATGTGACGTTGTTAAAATAAATTTTAGGATTCGTAGACATACACAACCTATTCCTCCAAAAAAAAAAATGTATACTATGAGATTCAAAATGATTGTCGTAATAAAAAAACTGTTTTCCGGAAAAAATTATGTATACTTATTACCAATTTAATGAGCGAAGTTAGCTACATACAAATTTCATACATTAAACGAATTTTCTTGACATTTAGCGACATTGGCGTTCGTGTTGTAGTATCTTTCGATTATTTATCTTATACTTTTTCTCAAACCGTTTATATTTACATCTAATATCACCAACAATAGTATTTCTGAATACTGGAAGAAAATAAGGGAATTTATCTGTGGTAATTAGCTCAACAAACTGGTAAAAAATCAATATTAACATTAAGTGAAATAGTTTAATACATTTTATAATTTTATAGGCTTATCATACACTTCAGCGCAACGAGCTGTCAAAAGAAAGTTACATTTTCATCCCTATAAAGTTTCTACGGTACAGGAATTAATTACCATTAGATCACGATAGGCGATTGGAATATTGTCATTGATTAAATAACAATTTAAAGGACGATGACTTGCTAAACAAATCATTTTTCTCGGATGATGCCTGCTTTTATCTAACAGGCTATATCAATTGACAAAACTATCGTATCTGGTCTGCAGAAAATACACACCAATTTCGAGAAACGCAATTGCATCCCATAAAAGTTGGAGGTTGGTTAGCTATGTCCAGGCAACGAATAATAGGGCCAATTTTCTTCGAGGAAACTGTAACAGCCCAACGTTACCAACAGATGTTGGAATTGTTTATTGCAGAGTTACAAGAAAATGAGCTTGAAGCAGGTTATTTTCAGCACGATAATGCTCCAGCACATACTGCTCGACAAACCTGCCAATATCTTCAACAGTTTTTAGCTGACAGGGTCGTAAGAGCACAAAGATGGCCACCAAGATCGCCTGATCTAACCCCATTAGATTACTTTATGTTTGGCTATCTTAAAAATAGGATCTACAGAAACCGCATGCATACCATAGAAGAACTGAGAGATGCAGTTTTGTCACTTAATAATTATACTAATTGTATGTTATAATTTAAAGTAATAAATAAATTTAGTTAAACACCAGTTAGTACTGAATTGTAAAATCATAATTTAGTAAAGTTAAATTAATTACATTTCATTTTTACAAGCAGAAACATCAATCCATAGTCGTTTATATAATGGGAGTTCAAATATAGGTTACGTTTTCCTTATTTATGACAGATCCGTTTACTTTCTCATGTTCCAACACTGATTTACTTCGAACCTTCATTACAAACACGCGGCATATACCTACACCCTGTTACTATCTATAGGAGCGGAATTGACAATCTTTTTGAATCTCATAGTATTTTAATAATAAAAAAATAACATTTGGGATATTTTTGCCGGTCACTGTGTATATCCTCCAACTGTACGATCCTCTTTAAAAAACAATTAATCACCTGATAGTAGGAGACCACCCTTAGCGCGACTGTAGCTACGTATAAAGAATTCGTAATGAAATCGATGACATTCCACATGTCTCTGACGTACTCTTCCAGACCGACGTCCCAAAGTTGCTTGATTTCGCTCCATATGAGACCTGAAACAAACTGCTCATTATTCATGAGATTCGGAGACAGGGTTCCTGGGGCATGCTGGAGATATCCGAAAATAAATTGATAACAAATTGACATATGGATAAACGTCGCCATAGGATAAGGATCTTTTTTTATTTGGTTAACTTTGATTGACAAGTAGATAAAAGCCGAGCGATATATATCTTTTTTTAGATCAATGTAAGATCTTCGGAAGGAGGAATAAACAGCATAAAATGGTTTAATTCGAAAATACTTTATTTAGTTTATTCCAATCGATGTATCTACTACGATGATGGTGCTACGACTTTAGTTTTATAAGAAACGTTTGTTAAATTACCTTTCTATCGTATTTCAAAAGGATTAAGCGAAACTTTTAAAGTACAAAATTTGAATATTTACGGTTTCAAACCTGAAGGAAATTATTATTCGAACACTAATGCTTATTTTATATTATTTTAGTTTCGACAATAAAATACACGGTTTTAAATGTTTTATAAATATGGTGTAAAGATATTTGTCGGCAAGAAAGGTCTTAAGCACACAATGAAATAAAAATTGAAATATAAGATATTTAAAAAATTGTGTATTACGGATTATAACTATATGATTTTATTAGATTGGTTCCCTACTTAAAACGCCCCCTCTATTCGCATTTAATTTTTAACATAATATACAACAATACAAAAAGTTAGACGCATAGGAAACCATATAGAGGGTGAGTCTCAATATATGCGACAAACTTTAAGCGCTGATTCCTGGGGTTATTTTGATCATAAAAGTTCATAAGAACATTTGTCCAAAATCGCTTAGTTCTAAAGTTGTACAATGTTTAATAGTAAGTTAACATAATTAATGTTTTTATTATAAATTAACAAAATAATTAGTAAAACAAAATTAACTTATACTAACTGTTGAAAATGACCGCCTCCAACTGCGATACAAGCTTCTATCCTCCGTCGTATTGACTGACGAGTCCGTTCTAAAATACCAAGGGTATTTCGAATTGTTTGAAAAACTGCGATAATACGATTACTCAGTTCATCGACATTTTCAATGGGAGTCGTATAAACTAATGATTTAAGGTGATCCCAGAGAAAAAAGTTCAAAGAATTTAAAGCCACAGTTGTGGACCTCCCCATACTATCCACCGATCTGGATACGTATTGTCCAAAAACTCGCGAGCAACTAAACTAAATGCGCTGGAGCACCGTCATGCATAAAATACATTTGTCATCTTAATTGCAACGAAACTTCTTCCAGCAGTAGTGGTAGCTCCTCTTCAAGAAATTTGCGGTATACCTCGCCATTTAACCGCATCGGTAAAAAATGTGGACCTATCAAGTGATCTCCAACAATTCCGGCCCACACATTGACAGAGAATTGATGTTGATGACGGGCATTCACTAGTTCGTGCGGATTTTCTTCGGCCGTATTTGATTATTATGAAAATAATAATCGCGATTCCAGAGAAAGTAGCCTCGTCGGTGAAGAATATTTGAGCCAAATAGTCAGGATTTTGTGCGATTTTGTGTTGCATCCATTGACAAAAAGCCACTCTTTGCGGAAAATCTGCCGGCAAAAGTGCCTGCACCCGTTGAATCTGATATGGATACAACAGTTGATCTTTCAATTGATATTCTCCACACTGTGGCCTGACTAATGGTTAAAGCAAACGCAATTTTTCTGGTGCTTGTAGTAGGATGTTCCTTAATTTCATTTAGTACCATTTCTTCAACTTGTGGAGTTCTCACTGTAGATGGGTGCCCGTTATCAGTCGTCCGTTTTTTTAAATTTCCCGTTTCACTAAGACATTGGTGAAGACGGGCAAATATTGAATGATGCGGGATGATACGGTTCGGGTATTGTTCTTCATAAAGACGTCTAGCAGCACGCGAACTTTCCATTGGCAAGACCGTAAACGAAATGCATATCTACACATCTCAGCATTCGTGTAAATCATTTCAGAAAACAGAAACTGGCAATAAACTGAGTGAATACTCTGACAATTATTGACAAATATTGAAATGACAAATAAACAATTCCCTCTCAACACAATAGTTTTTGACGACCCAACTGTGATATTATATCGTGTTAGTCATAGTTCATAATTTATTATTAAACATTCAATAACTTTAAAACCAAACCATTTTGGACATATACTCATATGAACTTTTATGATCAAAATAACCCCAGAAATCAGCTCTTAAAGTTTGTCACATATATTGAGAATCACCCTGTATATATGAAAAGAAAGAAAAAAAATATTTTTTATTTCCACTTAATTCATGCGGTCTTCGGTGACTTCACAGAGTGATTCGAATATTCATGTGTCGGTTACTACAATGTCTAATATGAAGAAGAAAATAGCTTTTAAATAAGCATGACATATTGTGCATAACAGCATTGCGATTTAGAGATGTCTTTTACATTCGACTTATTGCGGTAACCGCAAGCGATATGCGAACTTATGCGAGCGTCTTGTTGCCATTTCTACCGAGTCGTATCATCATCCTACTTACCGCTAACCCACGCTAATATAATCCATTCAACTATAGAGGGTTTTGCGCCCCGCTTCGTCGGTATACGAGCAGTAGGATCCTCCGCGAAGAATAGCGTCTCTATGCGTTGCGAAGCCAGGCAGTTAACATAACTGAAACAGATGTGACATTTCAATTTGCAAACAGCTGAGAACTGGTGCTCCTAAAACATGGTTATGCGAGCAATGAAGAGAACTATGAGATTTTGCTTATAGCGGTATACACAAATCAAAAATACTGGTGTGGGCGGATAGAATATCTGATTTAAAATGCAAAAATTACTAGATATACAAAAAGCGGATGTGTATTTACAAAATCACACATCGTTGGGTTATTTAACAAGTGGCAGGTAATTAAAACGACATTGCTACAAAGTTTCTGTCATTATACGTTCATACAATATTCTATCAGCAAATAATATTACAATTAGTATATTTAAATCATGTCATAGATCTTAGTATTCTTTCTGCATACTAAGAACTCGATGTAAGTTTCATAACAATCAACCTATATAGTACCTACAGCATACGTAAAATATAATTGACAGCAAAGCTTTTTGCAGATAACAAATATGTGTCTACATATATCACCTAATAAATATGAACCTAAATCATATTTTCAAAATTTTATCGCTCAGTCTTACGCAACATACCTTCCTTGACATACATATCAAATTTCATATAGATCAATAAATACAAAAGTTACAAAGCATCTATCTTTTGTATACTTTTCGATATAGTAATATCGTTTCTGTTAAAAATACAACCTGTATAAGACATGAATATGCTGTAATATTTCCTTTACAAGATTCCTAAACCAAAAGAAAATGTTATAAGTCAATCTACCTTGAGTTTCCTATGATTACTATGTATAAAATACACAAATGTATTCGTTGTTTATGTTTATCATCCAATAAATATAAACCTAAATCATATTTTCAAAATTTGATCACGCGATCTTGCGCAGCATATCTTCCTTGACATACACACCAAATTTCATGAATCTAGATCAATAAATAAAAAAGTTATAGACGATTTAGTCGATCGATGCACCGTACATCGGTCGATGGAAGGCTGCGGAGAGAGGCGGGGGGGAAAGGGGGATCAACTTGGGGTGAAACTCGTTTCTGTGAACAGGACTCCGCTGTCCTATCTTTTGGGCAATAAGACAGACGGAGTACGGACGATAGAGTGGGGATAAAATGGGCTACGACCTTGTCTATCATGCGGGGCGCTATGTAATTTTCCTATTGCGTTTGTTGCACGTTCTATGGAATACGTGAATTACAAAACGCGCGGGACGATTTAAGACGGAGAAGATGCTTCCTTGTCTGTTGCACGCGCCTTACGGTTAGTTTGTTTATACGTGGTAAATTCAAAACTGCTAGACCGATTTTAAAAATTCTTTCGCTTCCGTGAAGCTACAGATTTTTCTAAACGCTGAGTGT
>RXPK01005138.1:0-28382 GCA_004143645.1 Protaetia brevitarsis | reverse complement strand
GTGTCATAAGAGAGACCGGCGATTATATCATAAACCTGGGGCATATATGCAAAAAAAATTACGACATATCAAAATTTTTACATAAAATAAATAAGAGCAGAAATTTAAACATTAACTTATTGCAAACTTTTTCAACTAACATATTTCTAAAACAATTCTAATAAATGTTTTTCAAAATTGTGTAAAGAAAGTTTTGTCTTCTATCAAAATACATATGTTTCGAAAATAGAAAAGCTTCTTTTCAACATTCACAGATGTAATTGGTGCATTTTTAACTTTGCAATACATTCTAAACTAAAATTAAAGTCGAAATCGTTTACTGTTCACCTTCCAAAAATTTCTTAACTTTCTTCAATTTCAAATACCCCGCATTTTTGTTTATCACTTTTTAAATTTATTCGTATATAGAATTGCCTATTGTAACCTTAACCTTCTTACATAGCATATCAAATTCGTCTACTATTTCGATTGATTCCGAGAGCGACATCCCTTGCGTTTTCTAGTTTACGAATAGAACTTGAAACAAAGCTATAATTTTACTTAATATATACAAAAGCTTTGTAGCAATTCTGTTGGATGTTACTATCTTTCTACAGTTTTCTAGAGCAATGCAGTCAGCAGTGATTTCAAAAATTACATTTTTTATTCCTTCAAAATTATCGGCGAAAAAAATTGCAGCCTCTAACCATATCCCCATCTCGTAATAATCGGTTCAGGAGGCAACTTAACACCGGAAGAGTCGCTACTTATAAATTGATTCGTAAAGGTGCTTTTAAAAGTACCTTTTGACATTGCTATTGAATCATTAATCAAAGGGAATTGATTCTAATGTCTTCGGCTACACGATTGAACTATGAAGCTAAACAAGTGGTATGAAATAATGTTACTATATAGTTTTTTTTAATTTTGCGCCAGCTTTTATCATGTATGGTGCAGTGTCGGAACAACATTAGTAAAACTTTTCACAAGGTATACTTCCAGGTAAAAAGAAATTTGATAAACCTCTCTTGAAGGAATTGGGCAAATGTCACATTTTTTTTTTTTTGAAGTTCTTTACAATAAATTAAATATGATTACCTACATATCTTCATAGAAGAATTCCTTATTAAAAAATGGGCAATATAACGGCCACACTTATTCGTACTTTCATCTACCACGATATAAATAAAATTATTCCCTACCAATTGTTGATATTTCTGCTATTGTTTACTGGTAACAAGATTGACATAATTTTTCGTAGTACTTTCGTCAGTATAATTATGTTTGCAATATTTTTGCAGAAATGATTCAAATTAACATTGTTTAATCTTGCTAATGATATGTTAGACGAAATTAATGCGTTAAAACAGATCCGTAGTTTATAGTCTTCTTGTTCTGAGTTCGTGAAGTTGATGCTCATACACATGACTGATTTTCTCTCCAGAAGACACCTACAACAAACAATTGTCATTTTGTATCAAAAGTTAAAGAATTTAAAAACAAATGTTAAAGCTATTAGTAAAATGAAACTTACCAGTTTCTGCAGGTTCGACAAAATTTTTGTCGTCATTCTTAAACCAGTTCAGGTTATGGCTTAAATCCATAAAGAAATTTTGTTCGCTATACTCATGTATGTACGCACAGTATTAAAAACGTAACACAATTACATGCTGTTTCGCTCAAAGATTTCAATGAATGAATAGTTATTTGGAATAATAATTAATAAAACGTATTTGCCACATCCCTTCTGCTAGGCGAAATTAAACACGTGCAGTTCTTAGAAAAAAATATTAGAGAAACCAGTGTAAAAGATTTATCGTTCTGAGAATTGTCAGTTGTCGATCTACATTAGGAATTACTAGGAATTTTTACTAATAGAAAGGATAAGAAAAAGCTTAAATATGCAATATATGCAACTTTTGTAAAAATATGCATAGAAATGCCTAAAATGCAATATATGCAATCACTATTACGCATAATAACTTCAATTAGTGTAATACGTCTACATATGGCCTATAATTAAAGATATGCAAAAAATAGAATATATGCACTTTGCATATATTCCGGTCTCTAGTCATAAGGATACCGACAGACTTAATCTGCCGAACTATTAACGTCGAGTTTGCGTAAATAATAAATAATAATGACAATAAAATAGAGCCTTGTGGTATACCGCTGCTAATGGATATTACGTTAGATGTTCTTACGCTTTCATAGAGTGTAGTTATTACTTCGTATTCCATACTAGAAGCATACTAGAATTTTTATACCTTTATATGCCACTTCCCATATATTACCGCTCCAAAGTTTTTTAACATAATTTCTTTTTAATTTATAGTTAAATTAAATAATTTTCCCAATCTGTCAAATCAGTTACAGGTTTCTATCAAATGTCAATATTTGATCATTTTTGATTCCACCGCTAGAAGTCTATAGTGGCGACTTTTGAATTTAATTTTTAATGTTTAACAAATAAGAATTATAAAAAAATTGTTAATTACAATTATGCAGAAAAAAACAAAGGGTCCTGGTCTAAATCAAAACTGCTCGATTCAAAATTACAAAAAGACAATGCTAAATCCTCTATCAAAGCAAAAACAAATTAGTTCAGGAAGATAATTCTTTTTTTTTCATAAAAATCCACGTGGTTTCAAATCAAAATAAAATAAAATCGTAGAATACCAAAAATTTGCAAAAATGAAAACTAAAAGCAAGCACAATGCTTCTATTCACCCAAACCGAGGTGATTAATAAATTAAAACCGAAAAATTAAACTCTTAAAATTATAATGAGAGAATTAACACAAAAATCTATCTTCCTGCACGAAAAATAATAAATGATCTTATACCCAAATTGTGTACACAACAATATAATAACAATTATTATTACGCGAGTTCCTTGATGGACAGAATAAAATTCAAAATAAACGAAACAAATCTCTATATCAAAAAAATAACAAAATGGCAGCAAAGAAAATAAAATTAATATGTACTCACGCTTGTGTCTATAGAGAAACTAGTTTTTACTAGGTTAAAATAGTCGTATATACATAAAACAGCTGCGTGCAGCGAAGTCGCGCACAGATCCAAAATCACAAAACATAATAACATAAACAATACTAGCGAACGCAAAATATACATGAACGAAATAAAAGTAAAACAACTGAACATTTAAATAAATAAATCAAACAATCAATTCATTAACTAAGTCTTATTTAAAAATAAACAAAACCTCTGAGAAAATTTTCCAGAAACATTGATAAAGGCTAATCGGAGTAAACATGACAACATCAGAAATTTCGAAAACCGGGGCGCCAGACCACAGCAGTACGTTTCGATAGCAAAGCTATCATCATCAGCAGATACACATTAAGTACATGGCCCTCCCTAACCCACAATCTAAAACACACCTTTTGCATGTATTAACTCTAGTATACGTCACAGCAATCGATTCCTATACTTTTCAAAATCAAGATGTTCCAATTTACCTCAGAACGACAGCCATAAAAAGCGATATCGGTCTGTCGCACGCTTCCACAGCCCTTTCCCGTGACAAAACTCGCCTTCCTCCACCCCCACCTTAACTTAACATCATCCCACGTACAACCACCATTCTGTTGCTGTCGAAATCTGACCGAATTGACGGAATTGCAAACGACGAAGCAATATTCTCGGTCTTGTCGCCTGAGGGTTGCAATTGTATCGGTTTTCCCAGCTATTTGAACAGAAATATCTGATACGTTCACCGTTGACGTTCGTGTGCGAAGCAAACAGTTTCGCTTACGTGGATGTGACGATACGAAGCTAGATATATACATTTAATTGTGCTCTCTTCTGTTGACACACACACACTAACACACATTAAGCGCGGAGAAATGGAAGGAGATGCAGACGTTATCTTGTCGTCTCCGCCCTTCGTCCAACCCCAATAATATCCATCTGGAATTCAGTTTACGTCGCAGAGTAATCGTCACCGGAAGACAAACGAGGAAAGTTATCGGGGAAGTCGCGTTAAACAAGTTAAATATTAGATCGTTAAAGCGTGCATCACCTGCTCGCATCTGTCAAATTTAGTGGAGCGGATGAATCGCTAGATGGAGCTGTCAGCTAAAGTCATATAACATTAGGCAAGATACACTCTAATTCGGAGAGGACAGGAAATTATATAATCTACGTTTATTACCCTTACACTGAGGAGGGTACATTTAAAGCAGGGGACGGATATCTTGAAAATGTTGGAAATTTATGAGAACACTCATTTATAATTTATCGCTTCAGATGCTCGAGTCACGTTAAAATTTTAATGATTGATATTTGTTTCTTATAAAGGACAGAAATACAGGGGATAGGAAATAACACGGGAAAGATCATAGAAAAATTGAGGACAAATACCAGAAATGGAAAATGATGCAAGGCATATGTCTCTCGTTACTAAATACACGCAATACACATAGAAATATCATACACAGAGATTCAAAATGATTATCAATTCCGCTCCTATAGATAGTAACATGGTGTAGGTATATGCCGCGTGTTTCTAATGAAGGTTTGAACTAAGTCAGGGTTGGAACATAAGAAAGTAAACGGATATGTCATAAATAAGGGAAACGTAACCTATATTTGAACTCGCATTATATAAACGACTATGGATTGGTGTTTCTGCTTGTAAAAATGAAATGTAATTAATTTAACTTTACTAAATTATGATTTTATAATTCAGTACTAACTGGTGTTTAACTAAATTTATTTTTACTTTAAACTATAACATACAATTAGTATAATTATTAAATGACAAAACTGTATCTCTCAGTTCTTCTATGGTAATATGCATGCGGTTTCTATAGATCCTATTTTTTAGATAGCCGAACATAAAGTAATCTAATGGGGTTAGATCAGGCGATCTTGGTGGCCATCTTTGTGCTCTAACGAACCTGTCACAAAAAAACTGTTGAAGATATTGGCAGGCTTGTCAAACAGTATGTGCTGGAGCATTATCGTGCAGAAAATAACCTGCTTCAACCTCATTTTCTTGTAACTCTGCAATAAACAATTCCAACATCTGTTGGTAACGTCGGGCTGTTACAGTTTCCTCGAAGAAAATTGGCCCTATTATTCGTTGCTTGGACATAGTTAACCAAACTCCAACTTTTACGGGATGCAATTGCGTTTCTCGAAATTCGTCTGAATTTTCTGCAGACCAGATACAATAGTTTTGTAAATTGATACAGTCTGTTAGATAAAACCAGGCTTCATCCGCAGAAAAATGATTTGTTTAGCAAGTCATCGTCGCTTAAATTGTTATTATAACAATGACAATATTCCAATCGCCTATCGTGATCTAATGGTAATAAGTCCTTGTACCGTAGAAAACTTATAAGGGATGAAAATGTAACTTCTTTGACAACTCATTGCGCTGAAGTGTTGATAAGCCTATAAAATCAAAAATGTAATAAACTATTTCACTCAATGTTAATATTGATTTTTACCTGTTTGTTGAGCTATTACCACAGATAAATTCCCTTATTTTCTACAGTATTCAGAAATACTATTGTTGGTGATATTAGATGTAAATATAAACGATTTGAAAAAAATTATAAGATAAATAATCGAAAGATACTACAACACGCACGCCAATGTCGCTAAATGTCAAGAAAATTCATTTAATGTATGAAATTTGTATGTAGCTAACTTCGCTCATTAAATTGGTAATAAGTATAGATAAATTTTTCCGGAAAACAGTTTTTTTCTTACGACAATCATGGCGCGTGATAGTTTATAAAAATCCTTGACTTCGTTTTTTTTTTTTGAGTTGGGAATTAGGAATTGTTTGTGATAATAACTACCTTTTAATAGGTGTTACAGATATCCAGGCGCCCAAGAAATAGTTTAGCTTACTCATTATTATTATTACCTAACTCATAACATCGTCTCTGATATTCATATACGCTTCCATTTCTCTTATACGTCACGCTAGACCGTATTTTATAAACGAAATAACTAACTACTACAATATTATGACGCATACGTCAGCGGCGTTTACGGCTCCCTCTGGCAGTGAAGTTGGGAAGTCGAGTCACGCGCAGGTTTCGAGGCCTGGCGGCTGATATATTGGCGGACTTCGCGGGACCGACACTGGATGGGGGGAATCGTAGAAAGGCCGTCAGCGCTGGGGAGAGAGGGGATTTCGGATATTTGGCCGCCCGCAGAAAGTGTTTGATAATGTGCCGACTTGAGCGCATTTATCAAAACGGCGCGGTCGAGTTTCTCGGCTATAAGTAGTGTGCCTCGTTTTGGGATAAAGTTGGCCACCGTTGGCTGTGAAGTGGTACTGTTGTAATGGGTTAAGTAGATATAGTCGTTGTCTTTGATTTAGTATGAAACTTGAACGATGTGTCTATGTATTTGATTCGTTCTTGTGACAAATCGGGGATATAGAAATAAGGGATTTGGAATTGCGTGAAATACTTACTTTAATTCAAATTTGCTTTTGATTTATAGTAATAAAATTTTTAAATTTAGAATATAAGTAACCAGAGTACGCCGAGTAAGGACAAGGGAGGAGTTATAGCGGTCCAAATTTCTAAACCTAACTTCACACAAACAACAGCTTCCCAAAATGGCAGTTTATTATTGTTTACGTTCGTATCTACTACACAAATTAGTTTACTCATCCGTTTAATCTATATGATTTACTTGTTTTATTTATTTATTTTACGTATTTTATTAGTTTTGAATTACCCCTGCAGTTTTAAAAACATTTAATGAACCATGATATTCTTGTGTAAAAGGTAAGATCGGTGGCTAGTGGCCATAACATTTACATTACTTCTTATATATATATAATTGTTAGTTTAAGTGAAATAACTCAAATAATCGTGAAAAAAGACACCAATAGATATCATGTTGTAGTGCCAGTCACTCTCGCAAGATAAATTTTGATGCTAAGGATGGTCGCAGTTTCTTGGGATTTCCGAATGAATCTAATATATATGACACGACAAGAATTAAGAAAGTACATGAATAAGAAGAACTATTATCGTTGTGCAGAGATTCCTAGTCACATTAAATCAATTTATTTGTTAGATACACATTTTAAGCTGGATTGCTATTTATCGCAGTAACTAACTTAATTCATTTTATGTTCACTTTTTAAAATAATGTGATTTTGGTTTGAACTGCATTCTACTTGTATAAATTTTAATCACATTTATTCACATTATAGACAATTCGATATTATATAGTCTACGTCTGAACTCTATCCACTTGTGCATCCCCGGACATTATTGTTGACAAACCAGTGCAGGGTCGCATGTTAGAAATGAAGTAGTCGAATAGAAAGGAACAATCTTTGTATCGCACAGAACGATATAGTCATAACTCTTGAACCCTAATTAAAAGTTATTGTGTATTCGTGTCAGAAATTTGAAAGCCGTTCCACCGATGCTGTTGCATTTTTATTAATTTATTTGAGAAAGAATCACAATATACTTATTCCTGGAAGAATCTTTTAACCTATAAAAATATAAACAAAGATTTATTTCACAAAAAGGAAAGAAGATATGAACATAATTATCGTAAAATACTTGCAAATATATGTATCACTTAATCAAACATTATTTTACTGGAATCGTGTTTTCTTTATTACTATAAACTGTTCATAAATATTTGCAACAAAATCAGAATAAAAAACGCATAAATTTGTGTATTTTTGTAATCCATCTTTCTACTTCATTTAAAATATAAATTATTCTACACGTTTGAAAATTCCCGGCAACAGCTTTACAAAATGGCAGCTAGGCTTGAAGGTCATTCAAAACGGACCACTCAAGAACAATGGATTTTTGCGAACATGTCCTTACTGTAATATACTGTGTACAAACTATAAGGATTTAAACTAAAACATTTATATTATTATATAATGTTCTATTTAAAAATGTAGTAAGCTAACAGTAGAATAAATCAGTTAAGAATTACTAAATATTATGCATTAAAGCAACTACACATATTATCTGTATTTTTCCATTAAAAGGGTTTTAAGCTGCCTCAGCAGATACGAAGCATAATTCCGATTATTTATCCGTGTTGCGAAGCTAATTCCACACTATTATGATCATTATTTGGCGATTTCGATACGTTCCCATCGCAATTGCAATCCCACAATGAAAGTTCTAGCATATCGGCAATATTTTTGGGGTCAAGTACTGACTATAGGAATCAACGTTGTAGCATCCGTGGAGATATCGTTGCCCGTAACGATTTCATGTGATAGGAAACAGGCACATTGTGTCGGATTTTCTATGTAGGTAAATCCCCAAGTGCATTGCTGCAAAATTCGCATCAATGGTGAAAGGAATACATATCTCAAGAGTTTGAGAGCTTTGTATATTCCGTAACGTTTCACTTTTATCTAAAATAAAAGTGTTGAGTTTGTTACTAATATAAAATTATAATTAAGAATTTAAATGTAACGTTAACTCAAGGTAGGTGTAATTATTATACAGGGTGATTCTCAATATATGCGACAAACTTTAAGAGTTGATTCCTAAGGTTATTTTGATCATAAAAGTTCATATGAGTATATGTCCAAAACGGTTTGGTTTTAAAGTTATTGAATGTTTAATAATAAATTATGAACTATTACTAACACGATATAATATCACAGTTGGTTCTTCGAAAACTATTGTGTTGAGAGGGAATTGTTTATTTATCATTTCAATATTTGTCAATAGTTGTTCAGAGTAATTCATTCAGTTATTGCCAGTTTCTGTTTTTCTAAAATATTACACGAATGCTGAGATGTGTGATATGCATTTCGTTTATGGTTTTGCCAATGGAAATTCGCGTGCTGGTAGACGTCTTTATGAAGAACGTTACCCGAACCGTATCATCCCGCATCATTCAATATTTGCCCGTCTTCACCAACGTCTTAGTGAAACAGGAAATTTTAAAAAACGGACGACTGATAACGGGCACCCATCTTCAGTGAGAACTCCACAAGTTGAAGAAAGGTTACTAAATGAAATTGAGGAACATCCTACTACAAGCACCAGAAAAAAAAGCGTTTGCTTTAAACATTAGTCAGGCCACAGTTTGGAGAATATTGAAAGACCAACTCTTGTATCCATATCACATTCAACGGGTGCAGACACTCTTGCCGGCAAATTTTCCGCAAAGAGTGGCTTTTTGTCAATGGATGCAACACAAAATCCTGACTATTTGGCTCAAATATTCTTCACCGACGAGGCTACTTTCTCTAGAAACGCGATTAATAATTTTCATAATAATCACATATGGGCCGAAGAAAATCCGCACGAACAAGTGAATGCCCGTCATCAACATCAATTCTCTGTCAATGTGTGGGCCGGAATTGTTGGAGATCACTTGATAGGTCCACATTTTTTACCGATGCGGTTAAATGGCGAGGTATACCGCAATTTTCTTGAAGAGGAGCTACCACTACTGCTGAAAGAAGTTCAGTTGCAATTAAGATTACAAATGTATTTTATGCATGACGGTGCTCCAGCGTATTTTAGTTTAGTTGCTCGCGAGTTTTTGGACAATACGTATCCAGATCGGTGAATAGGACGGGGAGGTCCACAACCGTGGCCTCCTCGGTCTCCAGATTTAAATTCTTTGGACTTTTTTCTCTGGGGTCACCTTAAATCATTAGATTATACGACTCCCATTGAAAATGTCGACGAACTGAGAAATCGTATTATCGTAGCTTTTCAAACAATTCGAAATACCCCTGGTATTTTAGAACGGACTCTCCAGTCAATACGACGGAGGATAGAAGCTTGTATTGCAGTTGGGGGCGGTCATTTTCAACAGTTAGTATAAGTTAATTTTGTTTTACTAATTATTTTGTTAATTTATAATAAAAACATTAATTATCTTAACTTACTATTAAACATTGTACAACTTTAGAACTAAGTGATTTTGGATATATGTTCTTATGAGCTTTTATGATCAAAATAACCCTAGGAATCAGCTCTTTAAAGTTTGTCGCATATATAGAGAATCACCCTGTATATGTAAATACTTGTTAACCCAACGTGACAATATGGATTGTAGTCTGCCATGATACTCTGGCTTCTGCAAATACATCAATATCCTGCGATTTTTAAAATCATATCCTTACTAGAAGTTTAAATTTTTTTAAAGAACTAGTGAGACATCCTATATTTGGGCAAAATTTTTCTTTGATTATCTCTACGAAAACAAACCTTTTCTATGACAAATTTAAAGAAAAACACCGTTTCTCCCGACAAGTTTCGCATATCAATACACAATACAAATTAATAATACTATAAGTACATTTCCATTAATTAATTCAAGCTTATCCCGGATCCTCTACATATAATGGACCATCTCACAATCCCGATTCAAGATATTAAACCCGATTAAATTGCCAGCATCTCCTCATCTTTCTTCTCCTTCAATACCGCAACCAATTTATTTAATAGCTAATCTAGGGGGCCACTAGGAAGCAAACAATCGGACTATAATTATACTGGCGTAATAACCGTTGTATTCTATTGTTCCTGGTTGTTCCTGTTGTACTGCATGTACGTTCATAGTTGAAATGGGAAGCCATTCAGGCGCAAGTGGAGAACAACGAATGGAAGAGGCGTTTTGCTTCGACTATTGTAACCGGGGAAGAGACGATGGTACACGCGATTCCTGAATCGGTGTTGGGTATCGCTCCTAATATTCCCGTATTGTTAAAATTGTTGAACAATAATAGTTAACGATAACGGTAATCACGGGATATGGTATTTATGGGTGTAATCGAGAAGTTGGGTGCCGTGGGGTATGAATTGTTATATGGGATGAAGGTGATATGCAAAATATATTACGTGGCACATAGACATCATTCGAATTTTTAAAACTTTTAGCAGGAATATAATTTTGAAGTTTGCGGGATGGCCATAGTTAACTATGATCTACACTGTAAACTTTTTAATTCAAACACCTTGCTGCCAGATATTATTTGGATTACCGAATTGTTCGGATTACCCTAACAACCAGAAATATTACATAGATATTTTTAAAAATATATTTTATAAATATTTTTCGTGAGAGGTTTTTGAATATATTTTTCATATTTTTTTCTAAATATAGATAAAATATTCAATTAAAATATTTATGCCATATTTTAAAATTAATGTAAGCGCAATAATTTTTCTAAAATATTTGTAAAATATTATTTAAATGAAAATTGAGATTTTTTTATGCAATCTATTTAATTTGTCAACATGAACTTAAATTGTTCTTGGTTATTTAGAATGTATAACGTCGATAACGAAAAGTTGAAACATACATAGAGTTGTTTAAAAGGCAAGAACTTGTTTTTTCACACTCACCATACAAGTTAATAATCAATAATTCTGGCATCTTTTGAGACATACTGAAGGTTTATCAAATTAATCACTATTTTTTAATTGAAGTGTTCTAAATAAAAAACAAACGTATTTATTATCATTTCATTTGTATAAGCCAATAAAAATGAAAAAGACTCATTCTTAAGTCTAGCCTTGGCTGGTGCCAGGTACAACCCTATGGCTTTCTTCATATCTTCGGTAGTGGCGCTCTCATGGCGTTTCCTTGTGGCCTCTACAACAATGCCAATTGTATTAGATCATGAATAAAACATCGTACAACATTATCAACACCTACTAATACATTTGGAGCATTTACAATAATTGGAGTGGTAGCTACATTCTAATACTTACTATACTTATTTTTACTTTATTTCATAATATTTGAAAACATTCTACGTACAAACAATAAAACAACAACGTATTCTAACCTCTATTTGAGGTTATGACGCTTATCTACCGAGATAAATCTCTTAAGCAAATCAACTAGCAATTTATCTGGTAGATGCAGTACATATATATTGCATAAAATTCCTACAATTATATTATTAAACGATTTCTGTACATAGCGATATTGAGCATTCCAATTATCTTATAAATGCCATGACATGTTCACAGTTTTGCTTACCTCGTAGTCACCACAAAAACTAGAACACACCCCGCAACAATTGATTACACAATTAACCCTAATCTGCCCTAATCGTATACTATTATAAACTATAACATGTAATGGACAAACGAATGAAAACGTTGATGATACGCACGTGCGCGTATGCATTTTATGTACCTAATCCATAGACGCATAAATAATACTAAACCATATAACACCGGCACCGTAATGAATAGAGGTGTTGTGTTGACGTTCGCAACTTACAAATAGTACAATAATATAATACAAAACGCAGATATATTAATAGAAAAGTTACAGCGCTCAACTTAGATACTAATTAAATCATATTAGATATATATTATCTAATTTAATCTTTAAAGGTATCATTTTAAATAGGTACATACCTACTTAATATGTATGCATATTTTACCCATTTTATATTATTCGTCCTACGCACCAAATGCACAAAAGCAAAAATTCAATCTTTTTTTTTATATGAAATAAATATTACAGAAATACAAAGCAAAAATATTCTTGTAGAGTTATGAAAATTAATTGAGAAAACATTTGCAATAAAATATTATTAATGCTACATAACATATATATTTTTTAAATGTTTTCCTAATATATTTTCTATAATATATTTTATGCATATTATATTAATATAACTAATATTCAAACAAGATTTAATATTTTTTAAATATTTATAAAATATGAAATAAATATAGTTGGTCACTGGGGTAACGATGAAAACAAATGAAAATATGTGTAAAACTTTGCTGATAACCTTGGCGGGTGTCGGTGTGTGTCTGGGAGGTGATTATCCCGTACGCCATTGTTGTTGTTGTAGGCGTGGTCCAATTTTTATATATGTCTAATAAGATAAGCGGTCTTCCAAATTAGGTACTTCTCTCCCTCTAAGTTCAAACCAAAACATAATAGGTCCTAAAGGACAGGACCGGATTACCAAAACTAATAAAGTTAACAACTGAAAGAAAAGTCAGCTTATCGGTGACCTAAAGATGACGCCATTAAACTAAATGGATGCCGGCTAAAGCTACTGCTTATAAACCCCTTTTCAGGAAAATATCGATGCAACGAACACTTCTCTTGGCAGCCCCAGGTAAAACAGAAAATGCACTCGATATTGGATGTTCCTCACGTGACAATATCCCACAACACACGTGATAACTAAAATAAACTAAAGCTTTGACGGAGCGAACTTACAGAGCGTGTGTGATGTTTTTCAAAGCCTGTGTGCGTCTCTTCGCTTAGCAAGCGGACGAAAACGGAAGTGCGTTACGTTAATCAAATCAGTACTGACAAACTAACAATGTGCGGAGTAATTCATGCAAAAGAAAAAGTTTAAATGAACGAAACTTGAACTAATAATTGAACAATGAAAAGCTATTTTAAACGGACACTGAATTACTAATAGTTTGGAAATGAATAACAAAAGTGAGACATTACTTTTGACTATCACGATGATAGATGCGTTGAAACCAGCAAGAAGTACGAAACTTAGCTGCTAGATGGCGTTGCCGGATCTAATTCTTAATTTAATTATACAATAATCTTTAGAAAAAATCCATAAATGAAATGATCGCAATCCCACAGCAATAAAGGATATAGGAATTGTTAAACTATATGTAATTGATTTCTGATGTTGCATTAATTAATAAGCGCAGATTTATAACATAAACGAAGAAGGCAATTAAGTTGCTAGAACGCAGTTTGCTGCAACTATTTGAATACAGTAATTAAAAAGTCATCTCTGCCTCTCTTTAGTTAAGTCCTCGTTGATTAATAAATCCCTCTATTTTTCCCTGACCTATTTTCATCAAAATTATACTTAAATGTCAATAACATCCGTTTCTCCCAAATCCAGAACCTGTTTTGTAATTACAAACTTCCATATTTTTTTGTTTGCTGAGCATTGTCCCATTCGTAAACAACTACTTTTTTCGAATTCGTTGTGAACCTGACTCTCTGTGCTTTCGTGATTACCTCACCCCATTGCGCACTTCCAGTCTGTGAATCATAAATATTTTTTTTTATCTACCGCTCCTAATGAATCCAATTCCATGGACATCAAGCCCCGAATCCCAGAGTTTATAAACATGGCGCCGCGTTCAGCGTGGCTACGATTGCCCGATTGTAAAAATATAATCAGCTTACAAAAAGGTTTTCGGCGGTTGTTCGCTTTTCATGCCTTTTTTTATTGGGGCAGGGAAGAGGATTGTTGGTTGTGTGTTTTTTAACAGGAAAGCTTATAAAATTTATAACTGGTGTAGGGTATTTAGGTTGGGTGCAAGTTATTGACAAAGCCGGGAACTTTTCCCACATAGCTCGGGGTTCTGTTAAAGTGAAACACATTAAAATCTGCAAAGTAATTCGTTTAAAAAAAAAAAATGCGAGGCAAAAGGTCAAGTCATTACTTTTTTTTTTTTTGTTTTTAAAAAAGCATGGTATTTTCAGAGGTAATATGACGAGAGAGTGAGATTTAATGAAATTGAAAATAATTTGACTAAACTTCCACAACAACGTGTTGAGAAGAATTCGCAAAAATTTTCTAATTTTTCGAAATCTCGTACAGTATTCGATGTAACAATTTTCGAATAACCACATCTTTTGAATCTCAAAGGGGGAAAAGTCTACATAAGGAAAGTAATAGAAATAAAAATAGCAAGAACAAGTTTTTTCACCACAAGGATATACATAAGATTGACTTGGGTATCTTCGGATGTACATGCAAAAAACCAGATAAACCATGTACTAATAGAAGACAAACATGCTAAAGCAATTAGACATACTCGTCATAGCAAAACTTAAACAAAAATAACCAGCAATAAATAAGTAAAAGAAAGATAGACGAAGTGCAATATGGAAAAGGTGCATGAATGGAGGGTAGCTACAAAATTCTAATAGGAAGTAGAGTTGAAACTAATAAACAGTTATGAAATACAATAATCTATCTGGAGAAGGAATGGTCAATAATTGAAAAGAGACTGAAAGATGCAATGACTGTCAACATACTGATTGATAGTCCATGCTGGAATAGTGTATAGTTCAATGACTGCATTGCCAGCTTTATGCTACAATTGTTTGCGGGTTTGCGAAAGTTTGGCACGTGGCTTTTTTACTTAGTTGGTGATTGACAGTAGAGCTTGAGATACGATAGTCACTAAAGTGGGTTTATACACTGGTAGGAACGCTGGTGATGCTTGATAGGCAGAAACTTGTGTCCGTTGCTAGTGCTCTATCGCTCTTGCTAGTATGGTTATTCACACAAGGAAGGAAGAATGGTTCGATGAAGAGTGCAAGCTAGCTCTGAACGAGAGAAATAAGGTAAAAATTAAAAGGAACCGAAACGAAACAGAAAATGTAAATGACAACTACGAACAGAAGACAAGAATGACAAAGTTAGTTTGTGGTGCGATGGAATAAAATTGAAGAACACTTGTGAGGATGATACGGAGAAGACAAGAGAAATACGAAAGCAAATTGTTGAGTGAATATCAAGGAAGATCGCAGACTTAGGTGGCCGACAGTGGATGAAGTCTTCACATTGAAATAAATTCAACATAACAGCTATGAATAAAACTTAAGACTACATGTTCTTTATCGATTTCAAAACAGGCATATAATTAGATTTCCGGATAAAAAAAAGAGTACACGAAGCGCTAGTAAGGTTAAAAATTAAAAAAAAAATAAAAATAACAAATCTGAAAATTAAACTTAAAGACATATTTTACACATTAAATTTTCTTTTATGTCACATTAACAAGGTCACATTAAAAACGTGTATAATACTCGATTGATATTAGGATATATATGTTTCATCTTACCAAGAATCTTCAGTGCTACTGGTCAACCTAATGCATTATGCGGAGAAATTCGTATACATACAGTGAAATTCCCCTTCGCGGACACCCCTTACCTTACACGGACACTTCCCTTAAACGGGCAGTTTCTCACGGTCCCGACCGGCTCTCATATAATTTCCATTGTATTAACTCTTTCTTGGACGGACACGAGAAAATGTTCTCTTAACCGGACAAAAAATAAAATAAAAAGGAAACGCCTTATCTTATTTTTTTATCGAGAGTATTGCTATTGCATTTCTCAATCCTGGCGTGAATTAGGGACTTCCCCAAGTTGGTCGGGGATTTACCGTTCTTATTCTTTGGGTGCACGCTTTCGATTGAATCTGTATTCAATATTAGTCTGACGTCTATGCAGAAAATACACAGTGGGCTTCATTGTAGAAATGGCTCCAAATAGAAAAATTCTCACGCTTGAACAAAAAATTGAGATTGTTGAAGCTTACAATAGAAAGAAATTAAGTGTAAGGAACTTATCCAAGCGATTTAATATTGGAAAAACACAAGCTACAGATATAATTAAACATAAAGAAATCCTTCTAAACAAATGGATGTCGAACAGCAATTTGAATGAAAAAAGAAGCTTTTGAACGGGTGATGGTACTAAAATTGACAAATTGTTTTATGATTGGTTTACAACAGCTCGCCATAAGGGGATTCCTTTAACAGGTATGCATATGATTTTTTTAGATTAGGTTTTCTTGTATTAATGCGTTGATTTTTATTTTCATATTAAATTCTAAAATATGTATGTAGATAAAAAGAGTGAGATTACCAATAGGTTTGTCGTGACAAAAACGCAAAAAACTTATTTTTTTTTAGGTCCGCTAATACGATGTAAAGCAAGAGAAATATCCGCTTCTTTGAGATATTCTACATTCAGTGCTTCTTTTGGTTGGCTCAATAAATTTAGAATCCGTCACAATATAAGTTTTAAAGCGATTTCGGGAGAAGGAGCTTCGGTTAATGCTGAAGATGTTTCATCGTTTTTAAAAAAATGTCCTTCTTTGATTAAGGGATATTCACCGAGAGACATCTATAATGCCGACGAGACAGGCCTGTATTTTAGGGCTCTACTCGACAAAACGCTCATATTAAAGAAGGAAAAATGTATTGGGGGTAAGTATCCCAAAGAGAGGTTTACAATTTTGCATTGTGCAAATATGGCGGGTGAAAAAGAAAAACTCCTAATCATTGGTAATGCAGCTAAACCCAGAGCTTTTAAAAAACATTAACATAAATAACCTGCCTGTAACTTGGAAATACAATAAGAAAGCTTGGATGACAAGATAAATTACGACGGAGTGGTTGCAAGACCTAGATTGGAAAATGGCTAAAGAAAAAGGAAACATTTTGTTATTTTTAGACAATGCGGGATCTCATCCGCAAGACGGTCGCTTAAATAATATAAAAATATTATTTTTACCCCCTAATTGTACATCAGCTTCTCAACCACTTGACCAGGAGATTATAAAGAATTTTAAAACTTATTACCGAAGTCTAATACTCAAACATCTGCTAGTAAACATTGAAACTGCTGGTACAGCTTTTGAGTTAATAAAGAAAATTACACCACTGGATGCAGTTTATTTGGCAAAAACCTCTTGGGACCAAGTAACCAAAGAGACAGTTCAAAATTGCTTCCGCAAAGCAGGATTTGCAGGATGCAAAGTGAAGACCAGTTAACTGAGGCTGATATATCTGGCCTAGAAGATGATTTGCCTCTTAGTGTACTTTCAGATATCCTCAAAAATAAGAATTTATTGAAATTGACGGATAATGAAAACCTTAATGATTTTTTGGATGTAGATGAAGATTTGTATGTTGAAGATCCAGGTTCAGAACAAGAAATTATAAATCCAGTTGAAATACAAGAACTTTCGGAAGATTCTGATGCCGATGAGGTTCCAGTGCCAACAGAAACTATCCCAAATTATGATAAAGCTATTACCCTGACCAAGCAGCTCAAAAGTTTTGTCGAAAATCACGGAGATACAGTCTTTGGAGCTTCTTTCTAAATTAGAAATTTCGAGACGCCATTTTAAAGAAAAAGAGAAGACAAACAACAATATATGAATTTTTGGGTCCTTAAAGTGACTATTCATTTCACTGTTTTGTATTACATACTACATCTGTGTATCTATGTACATATTATATTATACTTTGTATATATCTAAAGGAAATAAACTTTTTTTTTTCTTAAGTTTAAAGTTTCTTATTTATTTTAAAAACATTTATATACATATACGATTTAAATGTCCCAGTTTCTTTAATATATTCATTTTTCGTTAAAACACGATTTTTGTTGTATCTACTACATATTTCTTTTCTGCGGACACCCCTCCTGAACGGACATCTTCAGTTGGTCCCGTTGGTGTCCGTTCAAGGGAGATTTTACTGTACTTAATAAGTAGAAGAATAATTGAATGAGAATTTAAGATGGAAATCTTATTATTAGCATGAAGATTGCGTTCTGTTCATAGATACGATCGTTTACCGGAGATTATCCACTACCTGCTGCGATAGGTACCGAGAAATTATGCAAATGGGATAAAACGCCGCATTAGGAGAAATTTGACTTTTATATATTTGAGAATAATTATGGTTTTCAAGAAATTTAAAGAAGCAAAAGGCTTTGAGCTCCATATAAATAATGAAAAAAACAAAATACATTGAAATCAGAGCAGATATAATAGAGGAAAGTAAATAAAGCAACAAATACCAACACAAAGAAAGTGGTTAGGACATATCACCAGAATACTCGAACAAAGAATTGTAAAAAAGTGTTACATGAACGGGAGGGCGCGAGAAGGAAAAGAGGAAGACCAACAAAATAATTGGCTTGAGAAACTGAAAGCACACGTAAACGTGGTGGGCATAAACAGATAGGCAAATGCAGCAAAAGATCGAAAAAAGTGGATCAATCAAAAAGCGAAGGGTCCCCAAGGCCTATAGTAATTATTTATTATTGTTTTTTGATGGTTTTGCAACATTTGTACCAAAAGGAAGAAAAAAAATCATACATATTTTTTTTTATAGCTGTAAGAAATTTGCAAGTAACAAACCTTTAAAACCGTTTTCACCGATAATTGCTTTAAATAGAGCGGTATCAATAACCGCATTAAGGTAGCATAGGCGGGTGTCTAACTTGGCCTTTTAGCCGTGATACACCTCATCGTTCCTGGCTGCCGTGCAAAGCGTAGGAAAGCCACTTGAGCACCTGACTCCATCTGCGCGAGATCGCGACTACGTTAGCGGTAATGGTTTTCCGATAATGGTATCGCAGATAGGACAAATAACCTCAACGTTGTTGAAGAGTCTCGTGGAGGTGACGGCGTTGGGAATATTCTGAATGAAATACTAAAAGGGGGAGTGGGAATTGTAAATAAGGGAAAGAAATTGATAAGCAATGATAGATTTGTATGTCGGCATATGATGTAATTTTAGTGTCTTGCAGCATGAAGAATTGCTGTTGAACGGTACACAAGTATTCTTTAACTTTTAAGGGTGAATTATAGTGTATATCTGGTTGCCTCTTTGTCGCTGTTTTATTTTATAAAATTACAAATAACTATTTTAATTTTCGTAAGGCGGATCTTCTAAATGAATTGCACTTCGAAGAAAAGGATGCTTTTCCAAATTTTATTTCTTTTTTTTTAGAAACATTTTACAAACCAAAATCAAAGAAGCGTGTATACGATGATATAGAGTGACAGAGAGAGCAACCGAATCCTCATTAAGCTACTAGAAACACCTGTTTCAGCAACAATAATGCAGAGATGTGCCATTCTTTTAAATCAAATATCTGCCCCAGTGACCAACTATATTTATTTCATATTTTATAAATATTTAAAAAATATTAAATCTTTCTTGAATATTAGTTATATTAATATAATATGCATAAAATATATTATAGTAAATATATTAGGAAAACATTTAAAAATATATTATTTATGTAGAGCATTAATAATATTTTATTGCAATTTTTCTCAATATATTTTCATAACTCTGCAAGAATATTTTGCTTTGTATTTCTGTAAAATATTTATTTCATATATAAAAAATAAGATTGAATTTTTGCTTTTGTACATCTTGTGCGTAGGACGAATAATATAAAATGGGTTAAATATGCATACATATTAAGTAGGTATGTACATACCTATTTAAAATGATAGTTTAAAGATTAAATTAGATAATTATATATATCTAATATGATTTAATTAGTATCTAAGTTGAGCGCTGTAATTTCTATTAATATCTGCGTTTGTATTATATTATTTGTAATATTTTTAAGTCGCGAACGTCAACACAACACCTCTATTCATTACGGTGCCGGTGTTATATGATTTAGTATTGTTATGCGTCTATGGATTAGGTACATAGAATGCAAACGCGCCGTGCGTAGCACAACATTTTCATTCGTTTGTCCGTTACATGTTATAATTTATAATAGTATACGATTAGGACAGTTAGGGTATAACTGTGTAATTAATTGTTCCGGGGTGTGTTTTAGTTTTTGTGGTGACTACGAGGTAAGCAAAACTTTGAACATGTCATGGCATTTATAAGATAATTGAAAATGCTCAATATAGCTAATGTACAGAATCGTTTAATAATATAATTGTAGGAATTTTAGGCATCATATATGTATCTGCATCTACCAGATAAATTGCTAGTTGATTTGCTTAAGAGATTCATCTCGGTAGATAAGCGTCATAACCTCAAATAGAGTTAGATACGTTGTGTTGTTTTATTGTTTGTACGTAGAATGTTTTCAAATATTATGAAATAAAGTAAAAATAAGTATCGTAAGTATTAGAATGTAGCTACCACTCCAATTATGCAAATGCTCCAAATGTCATAGTAGGTGTTGATAATGTTGTACGATGTTTTATTCATGTTATGATCTTAATACAATGTGCATTGTTTAGAGGCCACAAGAGACGCCATGAGAGCGCCCACTACCGAAGATATGAAAAAAGCCATAGGGTTGTACTGGCACCAGCCAAGGCTAGACTTAAAAACGAGTATTTTTCATTTTTATTGGCTTATTCAAATAAAATGATAATAAATACGTTTGTTTTTTTATTAGAACACTTCAATTAAAAATACTGATTAATTTGATAAACCTTCAGTATGCCTTAAAGATGCCAGAATTATCGATTATTACTTGTATGGTGAGTGTAAAAAAACAAGTTCTTGCCTTTTAGACAACTCTATGTATGTTTCAACTTTTCGTTATCGACGTTATACATTCTAAATAACCAAGAACAATTTTAGTTCATTTTGACAAATTAAATAGATTGCATAAAACAATCTCAATTTTCATTTAAATAATATTTTACAAGTATTTTAGAAAAAATATTGCGCTTACATTAATTTTAAAATATGGAATAAATATTTTGATTGAATATTTTATCTATATTTAGAAAAAATATGAAAAATATATTCAAAAACCTCTCACGAAAAATATTTATAAAATATATTTTTAAAAATATCTATGTAATATTTCTAGTTGTTAGTGACAGCACAAATTACGTGGTTTAATATTTTTCGTCCTGTGATGACGTCAGTAAGCGGTGACGTTGTTACGGTATTTACTGGTCATAATGACGAAACATCTCACCGATTTGTGGCGGATTGATGTCGTCAGTTGGGTAGTGAGGAAGATCACATTGCGTAATCTGCAAATTCTAATTTAAAGCTATAAAATTTTTATTATACTCATTTTTTTTCGTATAAAATCTTTAGCTGCGGGACAAATTACCTTCGCACAACACCACGCTTCGTCGCTTCTCGATTTAAATATGTTATAAGTATATACAAAATTTGCACTGTCGAATTTGCGATTCTTCAAAAATTTACATTACGCCCTGTTCGTAATTGATGTCCGCTGCTTCCACAGCTTTAGGAATTTTATTAAGCAACATAGGGACGTAGATCCCGCGCCACAAACAATTTTAGATCTCCACCCGAATCTCAACAATTCTTCGCGATGTAAAATTATCTCTCCGACTATTACACCCCCAGAATCCCCCTCAAAACGTTTTTTTTTCCCCAGATACAGAGAAGCTTCCTCGTATGGGGGAATCTAATTTTCCACAGAACACAAAACACGACGAATTCTAAACGTTTCCTATTCATTTCGCTCTGTGAGGTAAGCGCAGGTTTCTCCACACGGATTTTGCCTCTTTCTTCTCGACCCTTATAGTCCCTCCCCCCTCCCTCGGCCTAGATGATTTACGATCGGCCCTCAGTGCCGCGATACGGTCTCCCTCCCCGCGCCTCGGCTATTATGTAAATTTGATTTAGGGAAAACAAAATACAAGGATCTCTATTTTTCCGTTTTGAGCCGCTCTCTATCCTTCTCGTTCGCGGTAGCGTTGTGGGGATTTTGGGGGAAAGCGTGGGGAAAGAGGAGGGCCAGAGCGAGTAACGGTATTTATGGCGCTTACGTGCTAGCGACGGCCTGAACTGGATCGCCCTCTGGAAGCTCTGGATGGCCTCGTTGAGTTGATGCTTGCCTTGCAGCAGGACGCCCCTGTTGATGAAAAAGAAAAAAAGTATTTTTAATTGTTTGAATAAATATATATTGATGATAATAAGTTTTATCTCTTTTCTAGTGATATAGAAAATATGTAAACTTAAAGAATAAATATGTAGTTGATAATATAAAATAATAATAATTTATTCCCTGTCAGATCAGTTGGTTTAAGCTAGCCCACAGTGGGCCCGCTTGCATTCGCAGAGCGAAATAATTGTAATTTACCAAGTTGCAAGAATGATTTGTAAATTGCATAATTTGTATACTACGTATTGCTGTGGTTTTGGCACCCCGGGATTCGTAAATTCCGTGATATTTTATTTATTGAGATTAATCTTTATCAATATGTCGAGCAAATTTTCTCAGAAATTAATATTTTATTTTTGTATAGGATTTTGTTAATTGAATTGATTGTTGACTTTAATTGTTTATTTGTTCAGTTATTTAAATTAATTTCATTCAATTGTACATATTGCGTTCACCAGTTTTGTTTATGTTGTTCAAATGTAGTTGTTTTCTATGATCGTTGTGCGTTAGGTGCAGCGCACGCAGCTGTTTTATTTTATATATATATATACGACTGTGTTTAACCTTGCAAGGCAGTTTCTCGATAGACGTTTAAGTGTAAGTACTTGTATTTTAATTTCGTTGCTGCCATTTCGTTCTTACATTTTCCTACATCTAAGTAAGTAATTTATTCGTCCGTTAAACAAAAAGTTTATGGACCCGTCAATGCAATAAATAACATAAATACACAAATACAATAATTCACAACACACATTAAAATTGTCACCGCTGCGATTGCCTGCACGTTGCCAGATCACAAATATTCTCCTCAAACTCTTCAATGCTGTATAAGCACATATCTATTCAAATTTCTTTTAATTTGGTTTTAAACTTGGGACTCGGCAAATCCACTAAACTTTGGGGCATGGTATTATATAGTGCTATAACTATGACCAGCGATTTATTTGTGCGATATCTATGTTCCATTATCTTGTCTTTACCTCTTGTGTTGTGATCATGGATGTCTCGATGTAACGACAGCTTATGGATATTATCTCTAATATATATTAAGTTTTCATAAACTATTAAAGAAAACAGCGTCATAATTTTAAAATTACAAAATATAGGCTTACAGTGATTGCCAAAGCTCGCCTGATCTATTCTACGTACTGCTGCTTTTTGTATTGTAAATACCCTTTGAAGTTGCGAGTGAGAAGCATTTCCCCATGCTAGTATCCCATATGAAAGGACAGAATGAAATAACCCAAAATATACTTTATACGCCACGTTATTGTCAACAAAAGCTGCTGTTTTTCGAATTGCCTAAACTATACTATTTAGCCGAGAACAAATGTTATCAATCTGTGAAATCCAAGAAAGTTTAGCATCAAGATAGATACCTAAAAATTTTATATTACTAAAATTAGTTTTCTCTCTAAGAGAAAATGTAGATATTTTGGTTTTGTCTGTGTTGATAAAAAGATCGTTAGCATTAAACCAAGATTGAGAGTGGAAAATAATTTGATTGCTGATAGTTTTATCAGTATTATGATTAATGCTAGTACGAAGGGTAAAGTTTGTGTCATCAGCATACATTCTTGTTACTATCATGTTATTTAAAGTACTCATATGTATCGGTAGGTCGTTAACATAAAGTATGAACAAAAAAGGGCCCAATATGGATCCCTGTGGAACCCCACGTTTAATTACTAAGCGATTATTTACTCTATTACACAGAGATACAATTTGTGTTCTATTAGATAGGTATGATTTTATTAAATTACTAGCTACTCCTCTGACTCCATAAGATTCAAGTTTAGATATTAGTTTTTTTATGACAAACGCAGTCAAATGCTTTAGATAAGTCTGTGAATATACCAATGCAATCTTCACGGCTTTTAAACGCGTCTTGGATATTGTCCACTAGAGTCATGATGACATCAGATGTTCGTCTACCTTTCCTAAATCCATATTGGTTCATACTGAGAATACTATGAGTTTCAATGTAGTGATTAAATTGACTTAAAAGCGCGTACTCTATTATTTTTGAGAAACTGGGAAGTATGTGTATTTGTCTATAATTTTCGGGCAAATTTTCGTTACCTGCTTTATGAATAGGGCAAACTCTAGCCGCCTTAAAAACGTCCGGAAAACTTCCCTTCACAAAACACGTATTAAAAATGTCAACAAACGGTTTAACAAAAATGTTTATAGCACATCCGTTTATAAGGTTGCGTATATCAGATATCTAGGTTTCCTTATTTTAGTTTTGTATAATTCGTAAGTACATGAGAAATCAGAAATGATTGTTCGTAATAAAAAAACTGTTTTCCGGAAAAATTATCTATACTTATTACCAATTTAATGAGCGAAGTTAGCTACATACAAATTTCATACATTAAATGAATTTTCTTGACATTTAGCGACATTGGCGTTCGTGTTGTAGTATCTTTCGATTATTTATCTTACATCTAATATTACCAACAATAGTATTTCTGAATACTGTAAGAAAATAAGGGAATTTATCTGTGGTAATTAGCTCAACAAACAGGTAAAAAATCAAATATTACATTAAGTCAAATAGTTTTATTACTATTTTATAATTTTATAGGCTTATCATACACTTCAGCGCAACGAGCTGTCAAAAGAAAGTTACATTTTCATCCCTATAGAGTTTCTACGGTACAGGAATTATTACCATTAGATCACAATAGGCGATTGGAATATTGTCATTGGTTTAATAACAATTTAAGGGACGATGAGTTGCTAAACAAAACATTTTTCTCGGATGAAGCCTGGTTTTATCTAATAGGCTATATCGATTCACAAAACTATCGTATCTGGTCTGCAGAAAATCCACACGAATTTCGAGAAACGCAATTGCATCCCATAAAAGTTGGAGTTTGGTTAGCTATGTCCAGGCAACAAATAATAGGGCTAATTTTCTTCGAGAAAACTGTAACAGCCCACCGTTACCAACAGATGTTGGAATTGTTTTTTGCAGAGTTACAAGAAAATGAGCTTGAAGCAGGTTATTTTCAGCACGATAATGCTCCAGCACATATTGCTCGACAAACCTGCCAATATCTTTAACAGTTTTTTGCTGACAGGGTCGTTGGAGCACAAAGATGGCCACCAAGATCGCCTGATCTAACCCCATTAGATTACTTCATGTTCGACTATCTAAAAAATAGAATCTATAGAAACCGCATGCATACCATAGAAGAACTGAAAGATGCAGTTTTGTCACTTAATAATTATACTAATTGTATGTTATATTTAAAGTAATAACTAAATTTAGTTAAACACCATTAGTACAAATATTGTAAAATCATAATTTAGTAAAGTTAAATTAATTACATTCATTTTTACGAGCAGAAGCACCAATCCATAGTCGGTTTATATAATGCGGAGTTCAAATATAGGTTAACTTTCCTTATTTATGACAGATCCGTTTACTTTCTTGTGTTCCAACACTGACTTAGTTCAAACTTTCATTACAAACACGCGGCATATACCTACACCCTGTTACTATCTATAGGAGCGGAATTGACAATCTTTTTGAATCTCATAGTATATCCCCATCAGTAATTGGTTGAAGAAATATGGTGCATTCATATTTATCAACCTTATTATTTGTACTTCTATTAATTGGAAGTTTACTAACAATTTCTTCAGACAAGTTTACAAAAAAGAATTATTCATTTCATTGACATTAATTTTAGAGTGACGTTTTGTTGTGGTTCGACCTGTCTCGTTATTAACACTATCCCAGACTGCTTTATTTAAGTTATTAGAGTTAATTATGTGGTGACGATTATATTCACGTTTACTCTCAATTAATAGAGAATTATATTTTAGTTTTTGAGTATTGTAGTTAAGTTTATTAAAATCGATGGGATTGTTTCTCAGATCACTATGTAATTGTAATAAAATTTGTTTTTCAATTTTCAATTTTGGCGATAACCAGAGACACATAGTCGCATAAATGGGAAAAAATGCTCATTTAAGACCAAGTATCCCTAAGATAATGCAAGTACCTTCTATAGCAAATATATCCCGAACAACAACAGCGATTAACCTTTCTAGCAGACAGTTAGACCCAAAATCAATTCCAACACTGGATATGGTCCTCAAGTTGTATTGTAAATTATTAAATAGCTATAGTTAGAAATCACATTTAATACCTTCCCCAATACTCGGCATACACCACACATAATAAGTAAAATAAGGAAATTTAATATTATTCGTAATAAATTTTTATCCACTACATACGTTAATAAGGCCATACGCCGCGTCCTTGCGGTATACCCGACCCAAACTCACGGAAACGATATTTCAAGACCGAAATCGATGCTATCGCCTCATAAATCTCCTATTAAACTTATTACGGACCGGATTTTCCTCGAGAATTATCCTCCGAACTTGCGCGCCCTTTTCCCCGATCCCCTCGCTACAGTATTGATTTCTAATCTGGAGGAATCAAACTTCTGCACAAGTTCGCGTAACTTAAACTATTACCCAGTCGCCTGAGGGTTGCCGATGGTGGTGGTGGTGCTGCTGCTGCTGCAACGGTTACACAGTCGCTGTACGAAAAGGGCGCGGGGATGGGTTGAAACGCCCCCACCCCCACCTCCCTTTCGGAGTTAGAGCAGCGCGAAATTTCTCCGCCATCCTATATAGCGTTCGCATTCAATTAACCGGAATAATGAAACGGAAATGCAAATAACTCAACGGCAATGGCGGTAACGTGTACAGCATTAAACTTACAACGTCGCTCATAGTTTAAGGACGCAATCGAATATCCAGTTCGTATATAGTTACCTTAACATAGAGAGTGACTTTTTGAAAGCGCACTACCTCTAATATTTTGGAAATCAAAAAGAATTTAAAAATTTTCAATGATGAATTTCGCTTTAGCGAGTTAGTACTGCTGTGTACTGAATGTGCAAAATAAATATAAAAAAATGAATAATTAAATTAGCTAGCTCAACGGATAACAATTTAAAAGGGCGCAAAAGATCAATTAACCTCAGAGTTACCCTCGCGAATTAAAACTTGAATCTAACCACGACAAGTAAATTGTGGGTGAAAGAAATCTGACTTCTTAATTACCCCAAAAATTGAAAAGGTTTCATCAAAAATAAAAGAACAGAATTTTAACTCAACAACGTTAATTAACAATCAAAAATTTATTATATAAAAAAAAATTAATTACAAATTTGCAGAAAAAAAAAAAAACCGTGAACGGGGTTCTGCCTAAGTTAAAAACTGACGTGATCTAAATTACAATAGGACATGCTAATTCGTTTACAAAGCAAAAGATTTATTTTCAGGAAGATAATTCTTTTTTTCAAACAATCCACGTGTTTCAATTGATACAAACTAATTAAACGTGGCAATTTCTAGTAAATACAAAATGTAAAACAAATGCAAGAACAATCTCCATTCACCCAACCGAGGGTGATTAAAAAAAAAATGAATCAGAAATATAGAAAACGGGAAAATGAACACTCTTTAAAAACTATCGTGTGAGAATTTATAAAGATCTATCTTCCTGCACGAAAATATAAATGATCTTATATCTAAAATGTACACATCAAATAATAACAATTATTATAACGCGAATCCTTGATGGATAAATAAATGACAATAATACGATTTAATTGCGATATCAATGAATTAACAAATGGCAGTAAGGATTTAAAAATACAAGTACTCACGCTAGCGTCTACAAGGACTGTTGAAAAATCCTACCGCTGCGTACAACGCAGTCTACAATTCCCCGACAAATGCAAATAGAAAAAGCGCTAAAACTAGCCAATGCTAGACATCTAATGAATGAAATTAATTTAAAAAAACTGAACACTTAAATAAAGTAATTCTGTTAACTAATTATACAACAAATCTAAATTGTTGAAAAATTCTCGATACAATGTTCAGCAGTAAGGCAAAACAAATATTGGCAACACAAAATTA
>RXPK01005137.1:0-85785 GCA_004143645.1 Protaetia brevitarsis | reverse complement strand
TTTACTAATAGAAAGGACAAGAAAAAGCTTAAATATGCAATATATGCAACTTTTGTAAAAATATGCATAGAAATGCCTAAATATGCAATATATGCAATCACTAATTAGCGCTAATTAACTTCAATTAGTGTAATATGTCTACATATAGACTATAATTAAAGATATGTTAAAAATAAAATATATGCACTTTGCATATAATCCGGTCTCTAGTAATAACATATATGAGGTGCCATTTGAAAAAAAATAGATAAAGTTAAAGTTAACGTACCGTAGTAAAGTAACCCCACAATTGGCATCATCAGATAATACATTTTTTTGCGAGTTTTTAATTGTGGTATCCACGTGATAATTAATCTCTTGTGGATTTATCTTTAATATAATTGCATCTTTCCATCTTGACATCTCTTATGGTTAAAAAATTCTTAAAATAAATAACATTCGCAACATTCTGAACATACTGAAATGTTAACCCAATAACGTTGATTACCTGAGAACATCAATCGCCTTGAAGCTCTAACAAGCGTCAGGTCACTTCCTACGGTCGTGCAATCAAATATTGACATTAGTAGTAGATCCGGGGCTTCACAGCTTGCTATATCTAACTATCATCCACTAGGTCAAATACAGGACTCGCACACTCGGCGTAAAACCACATTTTGTTTATACATACCCAATGTCAGACGACCAGGTTTATCAACAGCGTATGTAAACAGGTAACGGTCGTCGTATTCGGCGCTTGATTTAACGAAGGGAGCGTTTCATGCTCTCCCTCCACTTAAGATCATTCATAAAGGGCATAATTCGATTCCGGTTCGTTTGCGAAGCTTCCGGCAGGTGTCGTTCGTCGCCGACTGATGTCGTATTGCGTGCTGTGCAAGTAGATGGCGCTGGAGTTTCGGTTTTCTACTTCGGCCGCTATTAATCACACGCCAAGCGGGCGCCTGCAATCTGACGTTTCATTAGCTTTATATACGCCGGATGTACGCGAAGTTGTATATAGGTATACAGGGAGACGCGCGCGAAATTTAATTATAGGAACGCTGGCGAGGCTAGATTTTTTGATAATTAAATTACGCGTTTCGAGATCTTGATTAAGGGTTTACTGAAATCCTTTCGTTCGGGAATTTTTGAGAATGTTCGAAAGTCGAGCTGATGAAGCCAAGGAGTGATCGTGTTAATTTTGATTAATTGGGTTTTTGATGTTTTTAACCGGCTTCGGTTGATTATAGAAATGTTTGATAGAGGAAACGAAAATGACATTAAGTAATCATTTTGGAACAAAAATAAATAATAAGGCATTAAAAAATTAAAAAAAAAAAGATGTGCGACCAAGAAAAATTCGATGCAACACATGGTAATAGATAAAATAAAAACAAGAATAATAAAAACTGGAGGAGTAGAATTGATCATGGTTTCAAATAAATTGCAAAGATGTGGATGAAATGCCACAATTGACAGAAGCTTATCCGTTTTTTTTTGTCTTTGCCATTAATCAACCGTTGATCATTTCAATCAGTTTTAAACCACTTAGTGGGATATTTGAATTCCCCATCATTGTGATGATATCTGCGCCCGCTGGTGAAGTTAAAGTGTGTGCAGTTAGGGATACCCCGACGAAGTAGCTGTTGTCGAGGCAATCACCGGACATAACCGCCACGTACGCCGGCAGAGGATCCACTCGCTGAGACAACGGCCAGTACAAAGAACCAACAGAAACCGCAAGTTTACCGCCTAGGTATATTATTTCTTTGTTTGTTATTAGTTGTAACTTCAAAGCCATATTTCTCTTTGTCCTTTGTTTAGATTTCAATAATTTAAATAACTAAATAACGTTTCAAGGGGGCCCCATTTACTTATCTTTTATTATTGCTTTGTTCATTTTTTTCATTATTAAGGAATATATTTTATGAGTCATTACGTTGTAAATTGTTTAAAAAAAACTGTTGTTAAAAACCAATATCTTTCATTCATATCAGGTAGTCACTGTGTTTGTCCTATACAAAATAAAATTATTACTAATAATACTGTTTTTTATTTAAATTTATTTTAAATATTTACTAAACTTCCTCGATTCCTGCACTACCTATAAGTTGAACAACAAATTTGAGGTAAGTATATTGTATATTTATAGCAAACCGTTACCTTCTATATATCAGGTATTTAGTGAACGTGCCTTAATGATACTCTTTCCTTATCACAAGTAATCTAAAGAGCTTTTAAAGAGTATTAATTATGAAGGTGTGATAGCTGTTACAGAATAGTTCACTCACAGCAACACACCTACTACTTGACAAGGGCAAATCTTTGCTTGTATGTATGTATGTAAATAGAAGGGTGGTGTTACACTGCGACCTAAAAGATCTATTGTCCCCTATTCTTGCTGGTTTACAGCTGGGCTTCCAATCCTATTCCTTTTAGAATGTGTCTCCCTCTTCGATTTCACATGCTCCCAGGTACAATGCCCTCGAGTTGCACAGTGCTACGCAGTTTGAGAGGAGGTGGATGGATGTTTCATCCTGTTCCCCACAAAATCTGCATTCAGGATCTTTTTCCAATCCAAGCTTACTCAGGTGTCCTTTCAGTCTACAATGGCCTGAAAGTATTCCTGTTAATATGCGAACATTGTTCTTACTCAGGTTGATGCATTCTTCTTCTGGTTATAGAAGAATTTTACTTTGCCTCATTCCCTGGAGATTGTCTCAGTAACTGGATTTTCTCTGCTCCATTTCCATTTTTAGTTTCTTCAGTATTGTACTGCTACTTAACCCGCAAAAGGGTTCAGGCCCTACAAAAGGCATTCCAGCCCCTTTTTTTGCGAGGTTATCCGTTATTTCGTTTCCTTCCACTCCTGTGTGACCCGGAACCCACAGGAGGGTTACTTTATTTCTTTTGCCTAGCTCATTTAGTTTCCCTAGGCATTCCCAGACCATCTTGGAGCTGATTTCATATGAGTTCAGCGCCTTGATGGCTGCTTGACTATCAGACACGATGATAATCTCCTGCTTCCGATAGTTCTATCCATAATGAACTGAACACATCTTCCAATAGCGTGTATTTCCGCCTGAAAATAACTTGGGTATTTTCCCAAACTTTCGAAATATGTAGTTCTAGGCCCATATACTCCTATTCCAGTTCCTTCTGCCGTTTTGGAGCCATCAGTATACAATATTGATGACATTTATATTCAAGTTCAAGATGGTGTTATGATCCCACTCGCTCCTGTTACTTAGCTTTATGGTGGATTCTTTCACAAAGCTAAATTTTTTTAACATATCATCCGGGGCATATCCCAGGTTTGATCACCGTCAGGAGATTGAGGCCTATGCCTAATCATTCCTTCCTTGACCATTCTTAGTGCGGTTCTTTTCGCCACGCCCTCTACTACAATGTGGAGGGGGCAAGATCCACTACTTCAATAGCTGCTGTTGGGCAGGTTCTCATAGTCCCCGTTATGCATACACATGCTAATCTTTGCACTTTCGAGAGGTTAATTCTCGCGGTGGCCAGATTAGTTCTTTTGCTCCATGCTACTGATGCATAGGCGATGATCGGTCTCACTATCGCTGTATACATCCAAAGGAGTATTTTTGGGTTGCATCCCAATTTTTCCCTGCAAAGTTTCTGCACACCATCAGAGCTCTTTTGGCCTTGTTGGTTACTTCAAGTTCATGTTTGTTCCATAGAAGTTTATTGTCTAGGGTAAGGCCTAGATATTTAACTTCCGCTCTCCAGTCTATATTTTGCCCATCCAGTTTTATGGTTCTAAGATTGGATTTTCTTTTCCTGGTAAATGCTACTAGGGTTGTCTTAGTGGGGTTGACATTGAGTCCCATCGATTGACACCATCTGCTCGTGAAGTTCAAACCTTTTTGAACTATGTCACAGAGGGTATTCTCAAATTTGCCCCTTGCGTATATGACAATATCATCAGCATACCCTTGACAAGATATGCCTAGGTCCGTATAAGTGGGGATGTAACTCCCCTCTGTGGGCATCCTCTGGTCGTACTAACCGAGATGGTCTTATGTCCCATCTCCGCCTCCACCGACCTGGTAGACAGTAGTTGCGACATCCATCTAGAAGTCACGCCGTCTACCCCCCTAATTAATTAATGCTTTTTTGACAGACTCCTGTGGAGTGTTGTCAAAAGCACCCTCTATGTCTAGAAAGGCGCACACTACGGTTTCTTTATTCGTCAGAGCATTTTGGATTTGGTCCGTCAGCTCCACTAATGCAGTCTCAGTGGATTTGCCTGTTTGATAGGCATGCTGACAGGGGTGCAATGGCACCCGCTCCAAGATGTCTGTTCTGATATAGTTATCTACAGCCTTTTCCACCGTTTTCAAAAGGAATGATGTGAGGCTGATAGGTCTGTGGGATTTAGGGTGCGTAATGACCTTTTTCCCTGCTTTTGGTATAAAGGTGACTTTAGCCCTTCGCCAGGCTTCTGGAATGTACCCCCAAAAAAATTTGAGGTAAGTATTATATTTATAGCAAACCATTACCTTCTATATATCAGGTATTTAGTGAACGTGCATTAATGATACTGTTTCCTTATCACAAGTAATCCAAATAGCTTGCATTAATTGAGGTTAATAATGAAGGTGTGATAGCCATTATAGAATAGTTCACTCATAGCAATACATCTACTTGACATGAGCAAATCTTTTACTTACGGCAACTGCATATATTCTTTGGTTTACTACTTCAGTTTAAGGGGAGGTTTACATGTATTTGACTGGAAAAATCGATTTTTGGTTTTTTGCATTTTTTGAAAGCTCCAACTATATAACATACATGGTTAAAGCGGTTTCGTAATATTCGCATTGTTTAAGCCGCTGCGGCTTATTAAAAGAGCGGGTGTACCGAACACAAACGGAGCAAATTTGATGTAATACTATATTCGACTCGGGGCGGCTCGGGTCGAAATATCATACTTTATTGTTTGTTAGTGTATGTATTAGGTGTGTTTTAATGATTAGAAATGCCACTGCAGTCGGGATCCACAAATAAACGACAGAGTAGCTATTTATATTACAATAATATGAAGCAATTAGATCCGAAATAAAACGCACATTTGAAAGAAACTGATCTAACAATATTTCTTTTTAAAACACACTTTCAAACGCTTTAGAAAACTACTTACCATAAAAATGTATCAATTTATTGCAGATGCACTTACTTAACACAATTTCTTATAAAAGCTGACTAGAATATGATGGCAAAGGTAACCGCACTACGAATCAGAGTAGCACAGGAAAAATGGAAGTCGATGCGATGCCTTAAAAGAAATTTTCGCACGATTTCGGATAGGCGACTAAGACAAGACAACTTTTTAAGCAATTTGTGATTTTTAGCCGTACGAAGATGTTACTGTTCAAAAAAAAAGAGAATGCGTTGGAGATGTACAAAAAAGAATGAGTGGACTTTGAAGAAAGGGCGCTGGTAAACTGACTGACAAAGTTATTGATAATTTAACAATAGTGTAACTGTGGACTGGCAATTAGACAACATCCAGATTCTGCATAAAAATGAAGGGCAGCTATTTGGGCTAATTATAAATGTTCAACCGACGCGAATCCACGACAACATTTATTGTCCAAAAGGTGTAGACAGCCTGTGTAAGTGGCGCGTTGCAGAAGCCAAGGTTGAGCTTGCTTCATTCATACATGACCCTCTTTTGCAAAAAAAAAAAATCAAGATGCTATTAGGCCGATTAATGAAGTTTTTTCTAGAGTGATTTCTTGCAAAGATGCATTGGGAAAAATTGTCAAAACTGAAACGACTCGTTTAGTTCATGTGTGTAGAAACTAGCTCCAAAAGATTTACACTGCGACCCATAAACAATTCAATTGCTACCTACATTGCCGCGAATTTATTCAATGAAGGTTACTTTTCTGTATATTAAAATAATGAATGCGGTGGGAATTGGCAGTAGGACTTGATGCAAAAATTTCGTCATCAATTCTGATCGTCAGCGCCATACAACGAGCAGAGCAAGAGAATGTCCGAGCGCTGCAAAACTTTGCTGTGCTGTCTAAAGGGAAGCAACAAATTTTGCAAATGCAGAAGTATGAAGAAGAAGAAGGATTAATGTATGGTGCTGGAATAGCTGACTAAGTGTATGTTGAACTATTTGTAAAAATTTTTGCTGAGAAACTTTGAACGCGTTTTTCTCGAAACATGAATTTTTCATATCTGCGTAAGTTCTAGTTCTTCAAGTGTTCAATATATCAATTTAATGCTTTTGGTTTCTTAATGTAAACAGTTTTTATTGGAGGTTATACTATAATATACTAAAATTGCAATATTCCACATTTTTATATCCACATACACACAAAAAAGAATAGAAAATAGTCAAATCAAAGTCCAGGTATCTGCCACATTGTTTTGCTTTCGACTTATTTGTTAAATTTAGGTATAACTCCAACAAATTTAATATATTTCTAACTCTTCTTTTTATTTTCAATTTCGGATCACTTTTGCGTATGCTAAGAATTTACGCAGTTTGACCGTGTTTTCTGTCACATTGCTACTTAGATACAAATAGCGAACGTTATAGTGGTCTTGTCTTTAAAAAAAATATATTTTTTTAACGTTCAAATTTTAATATATTTATTAAGAAAAAGCCGTATTTCGTATATCTTTTCCTTTGTCTGAAAAAAAAAAGCTCAAAGTTTTTGGACTTTTCCGATATATATATGTAAACCTCCCCTTAATTATGATAAGTAACTTCATAAGTTACCAGGTATGAAAGACCGTAAGTGAACTGGTAGCATTGCTTGTTGTCAGTATCATGTTTAGACTCTTTTTATTAGTGCTAAGTAATCTGTGCTTTTGTCCCCTATCCAGCTGAACTTTTTACTTACGATAATTGTATTTTTATTTATGATTATTAATTTTTTTTCTCAGTGTACGTTTGAAGATTTCACTTTTTCCACAAGCTCTGTGTTGATATCAAGAATAGGTAAGATACGCTATGAGTTATGAACTACTTCGATATCTAATCTATAAAACCGACTACAGTTTCTCGAGGTCAGAAACTATAAACCCAGTTTTCTTGCTGTAATGGAAGTGGTTATTTTTTTTATCGATTTGAAAGGATTAACCGTCTAGAATGGAGTCGTAAAATAACAGTTTCGACTTTAGGGGAGACACCCGGCCACTCCCACTTCAGCCACAGTATATTTAGCCTTCGGACAAGAAAAAGCAAATAAGAAAACTTTTACAACCACGTGGCTGGGGCAGGGGAGAGAACAAGGGAGACAGTTCCTTCCCAATCTAAGAGAAGGGAGTTTCAAGTACACTTAGCATCAAAGACAGGCGCGCCATCTACCGCCCGTACGTGTCACGTCTCCAGAACAATATCCTTAAGCGAGAGATTTATGGCCGCTCTTCCTTCGATTTTATACAAATTTTATCGAATGTTTTCTGGCGATCTCCCATTCGTACGTGTATAATAGATAGAGGCGGTGGGGTTTAGGGGGAGCGCGCCTTACGGCGCTGGTATGAGCGCCGGGGATCTGTGACAGGCGTTCGGCCCGTCGGATTTAGCAGTCGGGAGCGCATGAAATCATAAATATCGCGGAAAATCAAATAACATCCACATATGTATGTGGAACGGAGATATTTCGAGGCGAAATTGATTTCGTATTGGACGGACCGACCTTGCCGGATCCCCTTTTTCCGATTGCTTGGTCAGAATCCTCTTCTCGCGCGCACGTATATAAGGGATAAAGACAGAAATAAGGGGTGTTTCCTGTTATCTGGACCGATTCGTTAATGGTTGACGAATTGCTCTTGGTACAACGTCCGATGGATATTCAATTGTCTTCGCGCTAGGGGACGGAATCGTATCCAGATAATTTATTTTCTATTCCAAGGAAAGCTGGACGATTCGTTACGAAATCTCGGAATTGCTTAGGAATAAAAAATATATTCATACCAAATCGATCGTAGAGAACAGAGATTAGGCTATTTGTCAAATGCATGTTTAAATTATATAACTAGATTTGGTGCATAAATGATGGATAAGTAGAGAGATATTTTAAGGCAATGTAATGCAACATACTAATTATTATTTAGCTTTGTGAAGGAATTCACCGCAAAGCTAAGTAACAGGAGCGAGTGGGATCATAACACCATCTTGAACTTGAATAGAAATGCCATCAAATGGTATCCTGATGGCTCCAAAACGGCAGAAGGAACTGGAATAGGAATATATGGGCCTAGAACTACATATTTCGAAAGCTTGGGAAAATACCCAAGTATATTTCAGGCGGAAATATACGCTATTGGAAGATGTGTTCAGTTCAATATGGATAGGAACTATCGGAAGCAGGAGATTATCATCATGTCTGATAGTCAAGCAGCCATCAAGGCGCTGAGCTCATATGTTATTAGCTCCAAGATGGTCTGGGAATGCCTAGGGAAACTAAATGAGCTAGGCAAAAGAAATAAAGTAAGCCTCCTGTGGGTTCCGGGTCACACAGGAGTGGAAGGAAACGAAATAACGGATAACCTCGCAAAAAAAGGGGCTGGAATGCCTTTTGTAGGGCCTGAACCCTTCTGCGGGTTAAGTAGCAGTACAATACTGAAGAAACTAAAAATAGAAATGGAGCAGAGAAAATCCAGTTATTGTGAAAATCTCCAGGGAATGAGGCAAAGTAAAATTCTTCTGGGAACTTATAACCAGAAGAGGTTTACAGAATGCATCAACCTGAGTAAGAACACTGTTCGCATTTTAACAGGAATACTTTCAGGCCATTGTAGACTGAAAGGACACCTGAGTAAGCTTGGATTGGAAAAAGATCCTGAATGCAGATTCTGTGGGGAACAGGATGAAACACCATCCATCTCCTCTCAAACTGGCGTAGCACTGTGCAACTCGAGGGCATTTCACCTGGGAGCATGTGAAATCGAAGAGGGAGACTTACCTAGACTGGGGCCCTCTGACATCCTACACTTTCTAAAAGGAATAGGACTGGAAGGCCAGCTGTAAAGCAGCAAGAATAGGGGACACAATAGATCTTTTAGGTCGCAGTGTAACACCACCCTTTTACTTACACACATACAGGTACATACATACAATGCAACATATTAATTAATACATGTTGAGATTAACTAATACAAAGTTAACTAATGGCATCAGAAATATGTTTCGTTAGGGTAAGAATTCGCACTCTCAATAATTTGTTGAAAATGTGACAAAAAAAGCATGCAATAGTCTCTGTACCAAAGAGCAAAATTTGGTTTACAATTAAAAGACAGCATCAGAACTCTTAATAATGCATTATTATCTACTCTAGTAGATTTCAGGATATTTCAAGAGATGTAGGAAGAAACACTAAACTCATGCCTGTACCAAAAAGTAGCATTTGGTACACAAATGAAGGAACGCATGAAACTACTTTTCAATAGAGTAATATGGACAAAATCACAGACAAAACCTTTTTTAAAATTTGATACATAGCCGAATGATAGCAGCAGATTTTGTCAATAATACTACCTCTTAATAATAAAATTTGGTACACAATTTCTTTAGAAATATTTTTCAACTACGATAAACTATTCCCATGGAAAATATTGCGAAATTGCGTCTGTACCAAAAAAGTAAAATTTGGAACATAATTTGGAATTATGAGAAGAAATAATCCTAAATGATGTAAAATTTTCCACTTCGAATAGATTTGGAAAAATATGGAAAAAGCTGTGAAATTGTGCCTCTTCCAAAAACAAAAATGTGGTATACTGCGCAGAAGTGGCAACAAAAAGTAACATTTAGTACGCAAGTAAAAAATGACGTCAGAAATAGTTTTTCACAGTCTGGTAGTCTCGATAAATTAAAAATAGATAAAGTAACATCTGTACCAACAAATAAAATTTGGTATAAAAATAAATACGTTAGAAATATTTCAAAATAAATGCTAAATTATGCACCTTTAATAGAGAAATATAGCGAAAACTGATATTGCGTCTATACCAAAAAGTAAAATTTGGTACATAACTGCAATATATTAGAAATAATCCTAAATAATGTAAAAACATTGTACTTCTAATAGATTCTGAGAAATATGGAAAAATGCGTTTCGAAAACAAAAATTTGGTATATTACGGAAAAATGGCAAAAAAACTGTAAAATCGGGGTTGTACCAAAAAAGAACATTTAGTACACAAGTAAAAAATGACATCAACAATATTGTTTTCCATTTAGGTTTGGCAGTCCCAATAAAATAGACAAAATCAGTTACGATTGCCTCTGTACCAAAAAATAAAATTTGGTTCACAAATAAAGGATTACGTTGGAAATATTCCCAAATACATGCTAAATTATTCATCGCTATTAGATTTAGAGAAATATGGCGAAAACTGACATTGCATCCATACCAAAAAGTAAAATTTGGTTCAAAACTGACAAATATTAGAAATAATTCCAAATAATGTAACTTTCTAGTAGTTTTGAGAAATATGGAAAAAGCTGTGAAATTGTGTCTATTTCAAAAACAAAAATTTGGCACACTACGGAAAGATAGCAATAGAAACTGTAAGATCATGTTTGTACCAAAAGTGACATCAAGAATTGTTTCTATACATACAGTGTTAGGTCTGGTAGTCCCAATAAATTTAAAAACAAAATGTAGATAAAATCGGATACAATAGTCTCTGTACCAAAAAATGAAATTTAGTTTACAAATAAAAGATTACCTTAGAAATTTTGCCAAATAAATGCTAAATTCTCCACCTCTAATAGATTTAGAGAAAAATTGCATTACTTAAAGGTGCAACCAAAAATAATACCAAATAATGTAAAATTATCCGTTTCTAATAGTTTTAAAGCAGTATGGACAAGATCTTAAAATCATATCTATATCAAAAAGTAAAATTCGTTGCATACAAGTTAAAGATAATATTAGAAATATTGCCAAACCAATAGGTTTTAGTAGGTTTTGAGAAATATGGAACACGCTGTTAAATCGATACCTTACCAAAAAATATAAGATTTGGTACACTATTGAAAGGTGATATCAGAAATGATACTAAATAATGTAAAACCATCTGTTTCCAATAGTTTCTTAGAAATATAGATAAAACATTGAAATAGTGTTTGCACCAAAAAGAAAAATTTGGTATGCCGTTGAATGATAACAGCAGAAATATTCCCAAATCATGCAAAACTGTTTGTTCTAATGTATTTTGGCAAATATAAAAGAGATCGTAAAACCATATCTATACCAAAACGTGATATTTGGTACAGAAGTTATTATATTAAAATTATGTTCGAATATTGTGAAACTTGAATAACAATGATTTCGCCAGAAATTTATCAAACTGTGAAATTGAGTCCACTAAAAAGTGCGAACATCTCATGGACTAAAATTAAAATATGATTCCCTCCATTTGCCGAATGACTGATTTTGTTAGAAACATTTCTTTGTAGTTTTATTATTCAATCTTATCAATTTATATACACTTCAGTTTTTCATTCATTAAATTCTAGCGGAGAAACAGGTTAACTTTAAGGTAAGAGAAACAGGATGAGAATATGGAGTTTTTCTTCTGGCAGGTCATGGTCATTTGTTTTTACCGATATAAATTTCTGTGTATTCATGTCTATATAGATTAACAACAGCAGTTGGTTAATTATACTGGAGTTGGGCATCTTTAATATATTGTCATTGCATGATGCGTAAAAGATTAACCCGACAGAATACTTATAGTTTGTTTTCGTTTCGGTAATCTGCTTTACAATGCCCTTATACGCTCGGAAGTTTTGCAATCCTTATTAGATTAGGCGAGCAGAACTCGAGGGATTAACTCATTAGAGGTCGTCCGAACGTTGAACGATAATCCCAAGGCTGAGAAGCCTTAGACAGCGCCTATACATAGATGAAGTAACTGAGACAGTAAGCGACGCTAGGGAAGATTAAGAAACCGTAGTTATGTTTCGCGTTGAATGGCGTTTGGTCAATATAGAGTGCCCCTCGAAAGATGTTTCATCATTTCTGTCTTCGGAATTTAAGTTGCGATGTGTCAATAATTTTGACGTAGTTTGAGTAAATGAATGGTGTTCAGGCAGTGTGCTAATAACATAATGCAACGATAAATTTTGTGACATAATATCCTTCTTTATCCAGAGAGAGTTATACAGAATTTAACTGAATCGTATTGGATATAGTGGGTAGTAGGCCAAAGAGCTCTGACGGTGTGCAGAAACTTTGCAGGGAAAAATTGGGGATGCAACCCAAAAATACTGCTTTGGATGTATACAGCGATAGTGAGACCGATCATCACTTATGCATCAGTAGCATGGAGCAAAAGAACTAATCTGGCCACCGCGAGAATTAACCTCTCGAAAGTGCAAAGATTAGCATGTGTATGCATAACGGGGGCTATGAGAACCTGCCCAACAGCAGTTATTGAAGTAGTATTGGATCTTGCCCCCCTCCACATAGTAGTAGACGGTGTGGCGAAAAGAACCGCACTAAGAATGGTCAAGGAAGGAATGATTAGGCATAGGCCTCAATCTCCTGACGGTGATCAAACCTGGGATATGCACCGGGATGATATGTTAAAAAAATTTAGCTTTGTGAAAGAATTCACCATAAAGCTAAGTAACAGGAGCGAGTGGGATCATAACACCATCTTGAACTTGAATAGAAATGCCATCAAATGGTACACTGATGGCTCCAAAACGGTAGAAGGAACTGGAATAGGAATATATGCGCCTAGAACTACATATTTCGAAAGCTTGGGAAAATACCCAACTATATTTCAGGCGGAAACACACGCTATTGGAAGATGTGTTCAGTTCATTATGGATAGGAACTATCGGAAGCAGGAGATTATCATCGTGTCTGATAGTCAAGCAGCCATCAAGGCGCTGAACTCATATGAAATCAGCTCCAAGATGGTCTGGGAATGCCTAGGGAAACTAAATGAGCTAGGCAAAAGAAATAAAGTAACCCTCCTGTGGGTTCCGGGTCACACAGAGTGGAAGGAAACGAAATAACGGATAACCTCGCAAAAAAAGGGGCTAGAATGCCTTTCGTAGGGCCTGAACCTTTTGCGGGTTAAGTAGCAGTACAATACTAAGAAACTAAAAATGGAAATGGAGCAGAGAAATCCAGTTACTGGGAAAATCTTCAGGGAATGAGGCAAAGTAAAATTCTTCTGGGAACTAATAACCAGAAGAGGTTTACAGAATGCATCAACCTGAGTAAGAACAATGTTCGTATATTGACAGGAATACTTTCAAGCCATTGTAGACTGAAAGGACACCTGAGTAAGCTTGGATTGGAAAAAGATCCTGAATGCAAATATTGTGGGGAACAGGATGAAACATCCATCCACCTCCTCTCAAACTGCGTAGCACTGTGCAACCCGAGGGCATTGTACCTGGGTGCATGCGAAATCGAAGAGGGAGACTTACCTAGACTGGGGCCCTCTGACATCCTACACTTTTTAAAAGGAATAGGATTGGGAGGCCAGCTGTAAAGCAGCAAGAATAGGGGACACAATAGATCTTTTAGGTCGCAGTGTAACACCACCCTCTATTACTTACATACATACATAATGGGTAGATAATACACAGTTGAGAACTACTTATAACAAATATTTATTATCTAAATATTCTGCTGGGAGTATTTCTGATTTATTATAAAAATACCATAATATTATAACAAGAATAAAATATGAGTAATATGTGTGAATAAATAGAGCATATAAGCCAAATATGTAAGTGTATAATAACAGTAAAGAGATTTGCATTCGCAGAATTTGACCTTTTTCCTTTCTGTCAAAGGATTTAATGTAAAAATAATTTTAAATTAGGTATTAAGAATAAAATTATGGTACTTCTTAATTTTTATTTGTTTACTATGAGATTAAATGATTCCAGCTACTAGTTTCGACAATAGGTATCTCTTCATCAGGCCGTTTGTATAATCTCGTAATAGTCAATAGTTAAAACATTAAAAAAGCATCAGAAGTAATTAAAATAAATTTGCTTTTGTTGACTGGACATTGTGAGTTAAGCATTCTCAACCTACTACTATCACTTTATTCCTAATACCTAATTCGAATTACCTAATTATGGACATTCAAACAAACAATAATTTTAAAGTATCCACATGATTTGAATTTCTGTTTATTACAAATTCATTATTGGAATATACATTAACACTCTTACAGCAGAGTTTCATTTAACTTGATATGCAGTGAGTTTGTACAAATTTTTCTAAAATAACGCACTATTTCGGCTGATGTTAACGCGTGTTTTCCCATATTTTACATATCGTTGTCAAAATTTCTAGTGATTATTGAGGTATCGTCAGCATAAATGATAGTTCTGCTGCTCAGAATTTTATTTGGTTTATCGCTGATAATAAATAACGAACAATAATGGGCCAAATAAGGAGCCTTGCGGTACTTTAATGTCGATACATCTCGAGTCAGATAGAGAATTCTTCCACCAGACCTTCTGCTCTCTATCATGCACAACCAGTTTTAGGAAAACGTGAGTAAGTGCTTTGATTCCATAGCTGCAAAACTGAACTTCAGTGCTTCTGCTGGTGATGATAGCTTTGCTATCGAAACGTACGTCCAGTTTAGTGCAGTTTGTGGTGAGGGGTCTAGGAGAAGTTTGCAGCATTACCAGTACCACAGTTTGGAGTATTTTTGTCATTGATTCCATAGTACCATTTTTTTGCATATGATGCGAAGCTCAGTCCAAGGTTTTACTGAAGCCATTGTTTTTAATCCTGAGAAGTAAGCTTGGAGTTTAGGATGACATCAAGATATTTCACTACCTCTGACAGCTTTATTTACACCGAAGTGAAGAAATAAAGCTGGCAGGGAAGTGAAATATCCTAGACTCCAAACTGATTTAAAATCGATTGTCTTAGAGGATTAATACCAGGACGAAGATAACAGTTATGTTGCTCAGAAGAGCTTATGGAAAGACATGGGGGTTAAGACCTAATATAATGTACTGGATATAGAGACCTGTCATCACTTATGCATCTCTGGTATTCCTATGTTGTACATATGCCACTGACAAGTTAGTGGATCTACTCTCCTTTAATTTTCCCAAAGGGATAAAAAAGAAATTATTTTCTTTTGGACTCAATTTTTTCTAATAGGTAGACAGCTAAACAAACATATGAAATATAGATCTCAGATCAGATCAACGTTAAGAATTGTTTTACCTATCTGCGTGACGTATTATTCATCAAATCATCCATTCGTTGATGGAATGAATGTCGTTAAAGACGATTTTCTATTACTATTAGTGATTAAGATACCTATACTTTACGTTCGGTCTAACCTGCTCTCTCCAAACTCTTCACTTTTGATGCTGGAGGCGATCTAGACAGCTTAATGATAATAAAAAGAAAAGTACGTAATCACCAATAATTTCGTATCTTAATAAAACCATTTGCGGAAGCCACTTTATTTGTAATATACACGCAGTCCCTCTCAATTCCTTCGCTTATCTTGGCCTGCGCTTTCCGGTTAATTCTGTCGTCGATTTTATGAATTAAAGATGAGTTAATCTTAAGATCGACTCGAATAATCGTTTAAATTACCTTTATCTGCTTGCTGCGGTTCAACTATGTACATTTAGAGCGAAGTGGGTGGAGCCGCAATCATTTCGAGTTGATGGCAATCTAGTCGGCTTAAGTAACGAGTTTCGGTTTTTTAATTTCTTTTTACGGCACTTACGTTAATCAGATGGAGAGGACGCGTAGTAAAACGCGGTACCGGAGGAATCTGAAATTAGCTGAATTCTGACATAATACTCCAGTAAAATGTTGTATTTTACCGGAAACTTTTTTTAAAAAGAGGTGTGCTTAAATGTCATTATAGTGCAAGGAATGAGGGGAAAGGAGTTCTGTTGCTTTAGCAAGTTATTTTATGACATCTTCAGAAGCGTTCACTCAGAAATGATAAATCTGTAGCTCTTAAGCAAAATTTCCATCTCGTCTTATCCGTTTCATGTGTAGTAATTATTATGTAGAGAGTTCTTTTCTAAAAAACAATATCATAATTACAATGTATATTATTTCTACTTTAGGTTGTAATACAATTTAGTAATTCAATATTTGTATATTATTGAATGTACCTACATATATTAATGTAGATATATTACCTATACCGTCAGTTACTCATTTGATCAATGTTGTGGCGTGATTGGATCGCTTGCTTGCTGTTAAAAAGCATCAGATATCACATTGTCTTCGTTCGTGGCTCGTGATATCGTCATATATTGTGAGTTCTAATACTAGTACAATACTAACATATTTTTTAATTATTACATATCTATTATATATATATTAAATGGGGGACGAGCGAGTAAAAGAATTATTAATCCAGTGGGGATTTGAATATTTAACTTCAGTGTTTGCAGGTAAGCACATTTTGATTTTTATAGATGTTTTTGCAAATGAACGCCATATTAGCTATTAGCACAACATAATGCAGCGGTATACTTCATGTTTAAACGGGTATATACCGTATTTATTAGGTTGTAGAATACATTTTCATAGGTATAGTCCGTACCTACCTACCTGGAAGTTCTGGACATAGAAACAATCCATTTACCGCTCAGAAGACGCTCGGAAGTGCATTTAAATATATTTGTAAACACATATGTTTTTAGGCATTACTTTTAAATACCTACTATTATTGTAAAGTGTACTTACATATTTCATACTTTATAACTGTTGTGAAGTTATTAATAAATATATGAACCTAATTTAGTCATATTTTGTTTCCAAACCCCAATTTGTAATTAATAAAATTTCCAAAATATTAAAATGAGATTTTTGAATGAACAAAATTTTTGTTTCAAATCAACCAAAAATAAAATGTTTGCATTGACACTCTTAATTTTGTGCACTCAATACGTTTTATTTGCTAATGTAACAATAAAGATGCATTGAAGCAAGAATTTGTTTTTGTAGTTTCAACACAATTTCCAAGTTACGGTAAGTAGCAATGCTAGTTAAACAAAACACTTCTTTTTGTTGTTCTAACATTCTTAGAGCTGTATTAACAAATCAAAACCAATGTTACATCAACTAAACTAAAGTGTTGCATTAACGATTAAACTTGCTTAAATTGAAATTGAGGGTTCAGTTGAATCAACGAGTCTATTATTTTTAACTTAACAAATATATTTCAACAAATCGTAAATTTCAATCTAACAATAAATTTCGGTGGGCCGTATTTAATGCAAATTTTTTTGGTTGGTTATGCGTATTTTGGTTATAACATAAAATCGCTAACTTGTAATGAATTTTAGAAAGCAGAAAAAAAAATATTTAAACCGCTAAGTCATGACTATACCAAAAACTACATACTTCGCTGAGATTTAGTAATACACCACTTTATAGTGGTAAAATATATTTTCCCCTTTCCGTAGCGTTAGATTAATCCAGCGATTAGCATTTTAAATACTAACCGACGGGGGGTGTCCCGCCCGTCCCATCGCTATTAATTGCGTCGCGGCCCGCGAGTATCCTCCCCTTTCCCCTCGTCCCGCCCCCCTGTCATCAGACGCCTTCTGCGGGACGAAAACCACTTTAACTAAATTGGCTCAGATGTCATGACTGTGTAATGACTTCCCTCTCACGAGTCCTTCGCCATACCCCACCGCGTCCGGATTCCGAACAGCTCGCCCCACCCCTGCGCCACTCGGTGCCATTAAATCTCCGGAGTTAATACAAAATGCATTTGTTGTTCTTCCATTATGTAAATGAAAACTCAAACCAGCACCGGCTCCGCACAGACTACCGAGCTACCGGGGCTACCCCTGCGCGCTAGTGCGTCATCGTGTCGTGTCGAGAGTGACGCTTCCAAGTTGGCACCCCCTAGTTTAGTTGATACTCTTTTGTAAATTCGTACGGAATTAATTGGGACTGAGCGTAATAAACAAGCTACTAAACCAAATGTACTTGAAATTAAAATAAAAAATTTACATAATTAAAACATCATAAAATAGACTGTCAAAATTGTAGTAGTGTATATATCGGTGATGAAATATCATGTGATTCAAAATGATTGTCGTAAGAAAAAAACGTTTTTCGGAAAAAATTATCTATACTTATTACCAATTTAATGAGCGAAGTTAGCTACATACAATTTTCATACATTAAATGAATTTTCTTGAATTTAGCGACATTGGCGTGCGTGTTGTAGTATCTTTCGATTATTATCTTATAATTTTTTTCAAGTCGTTTATATTTATATCTAATATCACCAACAATAGTATTTCTGAATACTGTAAGGAAATAAGGGAATTTATCTGTGGTAATAGCTCAATAAACAGGTAAAAAAACAATATTAACATTAAGTGAAATAGTTTATCACATTTTATAATTTTATAGGCTTATCATACACTTCAGCGCAATGAGCTGTCAAAAGAAAGTTACATTTTCATCCCTATAAAGTTTCTACGGTACAGGAATTATTACATTAGATCACGATAGGCGATTGGAATATTGTCATTGGTTTAATAACAATTTAAGGGACGATGACTTGCTAAACAAATCATTTTTCTCGGATGAAGCCTGGTTTTATCTAACAGACTATATCAATTTACAAAACTATTGTATCTGGTCTGCAGAAAATCCACACGATTTTCGAGAAACGCAATTGCGTTCCGTAGAAGTTGGAGTTTGGTTAGCTATGTCCAGGCAACGAATAATAGGGCCAATTCTCTTTGAGGAAACTGTACCAGCCCAACGTTACCAACAGATGTTGGAATTGTTTATTGCAGAGTTACAAGAAAACGAGCTTGAGCAGGTTATTTTCAGCACGATAATGCTCCAGCACATACTGCTCGACAAACCTGCCAATATCTTCAACAGTTTTTGCTGACAGGTTCGTTAGAGCAAAGATGGCCATCAAGATCGCCTATCTAACCCATTAGATTACTTCATGTTTGGCTATCTAAAAAATAGGATCTATAGAAACCGCATGCATACCATAGAAGAACTGAGAGATGCAGTTTTGTCACTTAATAATTATACTAATATATGTTATAATTTAAAGTAATAAATAAATTTAGTTAAACACCAGTTAGTACTGAATTGTAAAATCATAATTTAGTAAAGTTAAATTAATTACATTTCATTTTTACAAGCAGAAACACCAATCCATAGTCGTTTATATAATGCGAGTTCAAATATAGGTTACGTTTTCCTTATTTATAACAGATCCGTTTACTTCCTTGTTCCAACACTGACTTAGTTCAAACCTTCATTACAAACACGCGGCATATACCTACACTCTGTTACTATCTATAGGAGCGGATTTGACAATCATTTTGAACCTCTGTGTATAACAAAAATGTTACATAGAATAACCCAAAATCATACATTTGATTATAACAATATAACGATTTTAAATAGAGGGTGAACGTGTTGTGTGGTATACACAACACGTTCATTAGAAGTTTGCCAAGTTTCTTACTATTTATGAATTTGAAACTTTCAAGTTAAGAATAACCCATAACCTTCTTCTATAATTCTAAATGCAACCTCATGATCACTTTCTTAATATTGTCGCGACTTTCCCCAATGCTCAAGGGTTGGGGGTTTAAGCTACTCGCTTCTCTAATCTTATATACAGCGTGTTTTGAAACACCGTTTAAAGATTTTAAGGGCATGTAGTACGATCGAAAATAAAGTTAAAAGTCATAATAAACATATGTTCACAAATCAACCGTTTACGAGATAACAGCGAGCTTTCTGTCTAGGGAATTTGAACTCCCAAGATTTTGGAAAATCTTCCGGAACAAACAAATCTTTTGCTTTGCATAGGATATAGCATTGTCCTATTTTAATTTAGAATCAAGTGCAGTTTTTATTTTAGGCCAGGACCTTCAGTTCACGGTTTTTTTCTGCACTATTTGTAATTTAACCCTTTTTGATTAATAAAATTGATTGTTAATTAACGTCTTTGGGTTAGAAATTCCGTTTTTTTTTATTTTAAATTAAACCCTTTAAATTTTTCGGGTAATTAAGAAAGTTTGATTTTCATTCACTTTTTTTTTTCGTGGTTAGATTCAAGTTTTAATTCGCGAGGGTAACTCTGAGGTTTATAGTTCTTTTGCGACATTTAAAATCTTATCCGTTGAGCTAGTTAATTTTATTTCTCTTTTTCATTTTAAAATTCATTTTGGCATTTTCAATAAATTAAATCAGTACACAGTAGTATGTTCCTTTTTGGTATATACGTTGTATATCAAATTTCACAATCACATATACTATAATTCATTAGATCAGTCATGTTTCTCAAAATATATTAGAATCATATTGCTTTAAATCCAAATTTTTTATGTCCCTTTTAAATTCTGTTCAAAATATCATTTTTTGATGCGATCCATGTTTGTCTCATATTTGTATCTAATCTAGTAAAGTAAACCTTATATTCCCGCAAAACCTTTCTAACGTATTCGTTTAATTGTGTACCAAATGCGGTACGCTTTCGTTAGAAGCACGTAACCATCTATCGCCCAAAAGATTTATTCATTCGATTGTTTTCGGACTTCCGTATTTATTTTTTACGCGGAAGTAAAATTGTGTTATCACTACATATACTCATCAAGATGTTTGTTTGAGTGAGTAGTTTTGCATCGTTTGGGAATCTCCCTCCAATTCGGGATGCCGAGATGATCTTGGGTATTTTTTTAACTTCTTTAACACATAGTAACAACAATAGATTGTCCATTAACTCTTCTTCGATTTTACCGTATTTACCATATAAGTATATGGACAACTGACGCAATAGTTCGCATTGTCCTATTTTAATTATCAATCTACTTAACATATTTGTAAACTAAGCTAACTTATTCTATTTACAAACTATTTCACTTTTTTGACCTTTAATTATAGGATCCTTTAGTGTGTCACCACATTACAGTGTACCAAAATCCACTTCTTGGTACCCCTACGATTCTATGATATTTTCCTCACCATCATTCATGATTAATTAGCAGGATTTCCCGTTAATAACGGATGTTATCGTTTAATTATTCCGTGCTTTTATAAATATTTTTACAAACATTGTTGAATTAGTACTATTATTGCATATATTGATCAAAATATTTGTCTGAGTCAGTAGTTTTGTATTATTTGGAATTAATTTAAGGTCATTCACCAATTCGCAAGTAAGCGTCTTGCAAGGTCTGAAGTGGCAAGAAGCAACGCTTGATCTTGGGGTCTGTCGATTTAAAATATAGAGCACTGCGCTTTTAACATAACTAACTCCTTCCAGCATTTTCTGCGCTTACCATATAAATATGGATATAGCTGACGCAGCAGTTCGCAGTGTCCTACTTGGTCGTAACCTTGTTAAAATGTTTGCAAACTGCAAGTACTTGCTGTGTCTTAGTGTACCATTGGATTACAACGTACCAAATTTTACTTTTTGCTGCTCTTACGATTCTATGATGTCATTTCTTTTCGCATGCCTGGACGCTGTTTTTTGATAATAGAGAATATTTCTCGAGTCTTTTCGTCTACTCTAACGTACCAAATCCCCCTCGCCCGAGTTGTCGTGTCGTGGCTAAGGGCTTGCACAGGTTCAAACGATGCCAGTTGTTGCTTTCGGCTACCGAAAGCCCAACTGTTAAACCAGGTCCCGAAAGGGACGGGGGGTCTTGGCTTACTTCAAGAACCGAGAGGAGACAACCTCAACAAAAACCTAAATCCTAAGGTGGCGGACTAGGCTGATGGGATGGGTGGCTGGATAGAAGACCAGCCTACTAGTCCAACCTTGGAGCACCTGGCGCACCCCATTGTATTAACCTTAGCCAGCAGAGCATGCGGGGCTCTGTGGAGATGGACGTTTTCTTCCCTAGTTACTCGTGGGATCAACCATGGAGGAAGCACGTTTACTAGCGGGACGACACCGCTAATAAACAGGAATTGGAGCAGGACCTCCATAGGAAGCCTTCCACTTCCAAAGTGAGAGTACCTCACAAGGAAGGAACAAAGGGAGGAGCAAAACGACTGGAGCAGATTGGAGAACAGGATGGCAGCCATCCCTTCTGAAATTCCGTAGCACTGTGCAACTCAAAGGCGTTGCACCTGGGAGCACGTGATATAGAAAAGGGAGACTTACCTAACCTGGGACCTTCTGATATCCTACACTTTCTAAAAAAAATAGGATTGGAAGGCAAGCTGCAAAACAGCAAGAACAGGGGACACAACAGATCTTTTAGGTCGCAGTGTAATATCACCCTTGCAATTATACATACATACAACGTACCAAATGATCACGATGAAGCATAAAATTTTAATGAAGAATAAAAGGGAAAACATTTGACTTTTAACATATAAATAACTACGATTTCACTATCGATAACTGAATGGTTTGTTGTGTATATTTTTTGAGGAACTTGAATGTTTCTTATTTTATTTGAAGATAATACTTATTTTCACAGTATATCCAATACGTCGCTGCACTTTTGCGAGGCGCTGTAGAACCTTTTTCAATTAGACTTCATCCGTGTAATAGCCGAGTCTCCGGCAATCGAGGGGATAAATTAACAGACGCCATAGTCGGTCGTCAATACGACGGAAGAGAGCGCTCACCATCGCACGGCCACGTGCTATCATCGCGCCGCGTTCCGCCAGGGCCCATCCGTCAACGTGTCAAACTTTACCGATGTATTAAAGCGGGGAAGAGGGCAGCCTAGTAATATCAAAAAGTTTCTTAATAACATCACTGCATCGCAACGGCCCTGGCTACTACGCTGTGCGGTGCGCTCGTGAGGTGGATATTGCCGCTTGAAAGTTTTAATTTTTCTGCTTGTGCTTCGTCCTGCAGGAGGGAGATTTTGGCCTCTCCGACGTACCGTTTTGGGGGTAGGTGAGGAAGGGGGGCGATACGCTTTGCTAGCCGGCGTCGGATTCTTACGTTAATTAATCCTTTTTCCGGGCGTTCTGGCTGCGTTCTAATTAGTTTTTATTGAGCGTCGTCTTATACAGGGTCGCTAAAAAGTATGGATACAGTTAAATATTTTTAGCAGAGCTCGTTGAAATTTGGCATACAGTTAGAAGTGTTTAAATTCTATCATCTGAGATTTCTTTCAATTTTCTACCATCATTTTTTTTGAAAATACAAGGCTAACTTGATTTTTTTTTAAATGGCACGGGTGGTCAAATTTGATATTTTTAAAAAGAGCATTTTTTTTCTGAATTCAGTAATGTAACACATGCCCACCTTTATTTTTGTTAAAAGGCAAAAAAAATTAAATTAAAAAATTTAATTCTGGAAAAATAAAACTAAGTTAGCTTTGAAAATGCTGTTATTGACGATGTGTCACTTGCATATTCGCCAAAAATTAAACTTGTGTGCAATAATTTGTCTAACAATGGTACATTTAAGCGAAACTGAGAAATTCTCATGATGATTGGTTATGGCGACAGAAAACGAAGTTGTGCTCAAGTAGTGACTCTTTTTAATGAAATTCATCCAAACCGGGAACCGATCTCCAGGACCGGTTTCAAAAACCTTACAAAGATTTCAAGAAACTGGTAGCGTTAAAGACCGTGCAATCCTGGGCGACCTCGAATTATTACCAACGAAGAAAATTCTTTGAATGCTATGTTGGATGTGGTTGAAAATCGAAAAAATTCAGTATAACAGTTGAACCACAACATGAGTAGAGGATCCATACAAAAGATAATGAAACGCGAAAAATATCATCCTGATAAAATTCACTTGCTACAAGAATTAAGTGACGACGATTTTAACCGCAGAACCGAATTTTGTGAAACTATGATGCACAGAATACATCAGTATGGTAACTTTCTTAATCGAGTCCTCTTCTCTGATGAGTCAACTTTTTGTCTAAATGGATATGTTAACCGCCATAACTGTCGATATTGGTCTGACAGAAATCCACATTGGATGGAGCAGGTTCATACGCAGCATCGACAGAGAATTAATGTTTGGTGTGGCATTATTGGTCGGAATATCGTAGGTCCTTTTTTCATTAACGGCAATTTAACGTCTGAAAGATATTTGCAACTTTTACAACAACATATTGTTCCACGACTTAGGGAAATATTTCCAAACCACGGCAATCGAAATTGTATACCAACAGAAACCATATGGTTTCAACAAGACGGAGCACCGCCGCATTTTGGTCGTTAAGTGCGCGAATATTTGGATGAAACATTTCCCGGTGTATGGATAGGGCGAAGGGGGGCTATTGAATGGCCAGCTAGGTCTCCTGATCTGTCCCCACTTGATTTTTTTCCTGTGGGGTCATGTAAAAATCGAGTGTATGTCACGAATCGAAGACCTACAAGAACGTATAAGAAACGAAATTGCCAGTATTTCTCCAAATATTTTGATTGATTCTTTGCAAAATTTTGCTCAACGTGTTCATTATTGCCAGGAGGTAAGTGGAAATCATTTCGAACATAAAAATTCTGTAATTTCTTGTTTGAGCTTCTTTTTATTAAAATCTGTTCTGTTTCAGTTAAATGTGTTATTTTTCCAATTATTATTAACTATTATTATTTATTTTTTGGTCAAACTTCACGCAGCAAAGAAGTAACGATAGATAAAGACAACATTTCCAAGGCTAACAAAATTTTTCATTTTTCAAAATTTTACTAGTTCGAATTTTTTTTTAAAGTTTCGATTAAAATAAGATATGGATGTGTTACATCACAGAACGCAGAAAAAAAATTCTCTTTTCAAAAATATTAAATTTGACCCTTCGTGCCATTTAAAAAAAAATCAAGTTACCCTTGTATCCCCAGAACAAATGAAGATAGAAATTTGAAGAACATCTTAGACGATAGAATTTAAATACTTTTAACCATGTATCAAATTTCAACAAGTTTTGTTGAATAGTTTTCATACTATCTAACTGTATCCATACTTTTTAGCGACCCTGTATAGTGATCGTCCAAAATTACGCGAACGTTGACGTGGAGAAATGTGCTTGAGTTTGAATTTTATTTTCAAAATGCTCATTTTTCATGTGATTATACCCCTAATTACACCGAAAAATACATTCCCCTTTTTGTATAAAACATGGGGATACTGTTTGAGTATAAAACACTTCTCGTGTCCATTCCATGTTAGTATTAATCTACATTAGACGATAATAGATTCATTTATATTGCAAATACGTAAACATTCCCTCTATTTAGTTAATTAGCGCCTCACGAGTATGGTATATGTGCCTATAACGCAGTCATTAACCTAACACAACAAGGCCATTATATAATAAATGACTAGAGTATTTTTCATCTAAACTGATTGTAATGAGATAGGAATTGCGGTTATTCTAAAGGTAATGGTCTTTCATTTATGATTTTAGAACCCTTAGAAAATTAGGATCGTTAAGGCAATTTATGTACCTTACTATATAAAAAAATTCTTACGCAGGGCAATCTTGATATGAGATTCAGGAAAATGTTACAGCTGAAGAAGAGGTTCTATCGAGTGTTGTAAGAGCGAAACGTGACAGCTGATTGAGTTACAGTAGGCAAGTGCAAGCAAACGTAGATGAAAGATAAGCAAAATTAATATTTTATATTAAACATACGGTATTGATTTACAACAAAATTATCGGCTTATTTAACAGAATTTGTCGAGAAAATATATTAAATATAGCTGTGAGAATAATACAGGAGTTTACGTTTAAGTTTTGATACCTCTTGTAAAATCTGATATCAACGACAAATTACCGGTTTGTAATATGAAAATTAATTGGCACTAATTGACATATCAAATATGCAACTGGGCATTAACTCAAATGTAATAAAAAACGGCAAATCTTACCTTCAAAATATCTGATTCTAACTGCGAATTTTTACGTCAGCAGTAGTGAAACCATCGTCGTGTCATGCCCTAAAGGCGACACAAACCATAGTTCAATGAGAAGAAAAAAACGGATATTACGCGCCCTGCATGCCCGCGGGGCGGCTACGGTTGATAATCGAACGAGAGGCGAACTATAACCGAACGCGAGATGAACGATTGGGCTGTGTCACGCCCGTGTCGCGACTACAGTCTATAGGTGAACGAACGGCAAAGAGTTGTATCGTGCCACACCCAAAACCCGATTACGAATTTCAACCGAATACAAGACGGAAGATCGGATCGTGTTACGCCGACGGGCGACTACAGTTAATAATAATATTCTTTATTGTCCAACAGAAAATATTCCAATTAAAGGACAAATATAGGAAAAACTAAATGAAAAATGAAAGAGAAGCATTATTAGTATAAGCTAGAGCCATTTTACAAAATTAAAGTTATTCACAAAAAAAAAAGTTTTTTTACTTACTTTTTTAAATACAAAAAAGGTGCAAGTTAAAACGGATCAGTGAACATTTGGTCGATGTTTCCAGACATATGTGTTAGGGGAGCCTTAAGTAATATGTTGGTACGAGCTCTAGGAATGGGAAAAGTAGCGGAAGATCTACCACTAAGGCGGGGTACACCAAAATATAACTGACTCAAGAGAACTGGTGCGTAAATGTTATTATGTATTAGGTTCCAAAGAAATTTGGCACTAGCTTCATTCCTTCGTTGTGTCAGTTTACAATTAGTCAGGGTCGAAAGAAACTATCGTCGCATTACGTAACTACGATTTATATACCTAGAATTCGAGGGCATTGTACCTGGGAGCATGTGAAATCGAAGAGAGAGACTTACCTAGACTGGGGTCCTCTGACATCCTACACTTTCTAAAAGGAATAGGATTGGAAGGCCAGCTGTAAAGCAGCAAGAATAGGGAACACAATAGATCTTTTAGGTCGCAGTGCAACACCACCCTTCTATTTACATACATATATACCTAGAAGCACGGAGAAAACTATTGTCGTGTCACACTCGCACGGCGACTACGATCTATGGTTAGACGAGGAAAAGGGATGAGCTATCGGCGGAATCTACAACAATCGCGGTAAATGCACGCGGTGCAAGTGGAGATTCAAGCAGGTGTAAGTTCAATGTGCAGCCTATGGGTGCAGATGTGGTGTACGAAGAATTGAAACCAAGACGCATGCTAACAAAATGATACAAAAAGAAACACAAATTAATAAATAAACGTTTCTGCAACTCTACCGAAACCGGGTCGAGATAGAAATATATCTTCCATATAGAAATATGCAGTAAATTAAATTTTTGGTACTCAAACAGTTCCTGGATTTCATCTTTTTTTTTTGCAAAACCGGTTACGCAAAAGTATACTATCATTGTTTTATGCTATTTTGATTATATTTCCGCCATCATAGTCGGTGTATGTGTGTGTGTGTGTGTGGTTTTGCGATTTTCTGTCACGCTAGAATTCTGCACTAAATTAAAGTTTTGGTACTCACACAATTTCTTCAATTTCATCACTTTTTAGAAAACCTGTTACGTAAAATTAAGCTATCAGTGTTTTATACTATTTTGATTATATTTCTGCTGTCATGTTTTTGCATCAAATTTTATATTATTTGAAAAGGAGTACCGACCGGAACTTCGTTGAAGAATAAAGTAAGTTATATGGGTAATACGGTCTTAAAATAAAAATGCTAAATCGCCTCAATATTTCGTTATATATTTATAACTTCATCAGGAGGAACATAAAGTTAAAATATAATAATCAAATTATATGTATTTTAAATTTAGAATTTTTTAAAAGTCAAAAAACATTTATGTAAACAAGGTAATGTTGTTAAACATACATATAATTTGATTATTATATTTTAACTTTATGTTTCTCCTGATGAAGTTATAAATATATAACGAAATATTGAGGCGATTTAGCATTTTTATTTTAAGACCGTATTACCCATATAACTTACTTTATTCTTCAAATTTTATAGATATGCGTTTTTTCTAGTGCAAACACAATCCCGCGATTGTATAATCGTTTGCGGGTTTTTAATTAAGATGTGTGGGAGGTGATGGCTTTGCGATTTTTGCCGTCCTAGAAAAGGCGTACAAGGCCTATTGGTATGTCTGTATGCCACGAGTGCGATGGAAGTAATTCTAGACCTGCCACCACTACATATTTACATACAAGAAACTGTTAGGTTTACAGCATATAGTCATAGTGCATAGTCAAGCACCGATAAGTAAATCGCACGGCGCTGACTATCAAAAACTGTTAGACGAACTTAAGGAGGCACTCCTTTTAGGAATGCCATGTGATGCCATGGTTCAGAAACTTAACCTAGATGGAAAATATGAGGTTATAATGCCAGAAAAGAAGGACTGGGAGATAGGTCTGCATCTGAAATATATACAAAAAAGGCTAAAATGGCTCTTTCGGTAAGCTTCAGCAAAGACACAGTAGTGTTCCAGGCTGAGGTTGCTGCAATTCATCATTGTGTCAGAGAAATAGCAAGATGGATCGATTTATGTAAAGGCGTCATTATTTTCTCTGACACTTGAAGCTATTTGTTCCGTAAGTGTGGATTCCAAGCTGATTTGGGGTTGCGTAAACGCCCTAAATAAAGTGGGCAGCCCAAAGGAAATTAACATTGGCCAGGGTTCCTTGCCACTCGAGTGTGAGAGACAATGAGGTGGCGGATGGTCTGGCCAGACGAGGTTCGTCAAGATCATTCGTTGGAACTGGCCCTTCTTTTGGTATTACCAAACAGCAAATTAAAAAATCCCTCAAAAATAATCAGTCCAGAGAGTTGTCACAAAAAGTCACCGGGAAAGAGAGTTTCTAAAGGAACAGAGATTTAAATTTGCTAAAGATCTACTGAGCAAAGATAGGAAGAAAATTCAAAATTCAAATTCAAATTTTTATTTATCCAGCAAACATAAAATTTGTGGACAATGTCAAAACAAATACAAACATAAATACAAAGATAAATATGTATATGTATATATATTGCTCTGATTTTCAGAACACAATGCCCGGGATTTCTAAATTTTGTTTTTTTTTCTATAGTCCAATACTAATTTAATATTATTCAAATTTATATTATTTTTATTTAGCTTGTCCGTTTACGATTTTTTTTTTTTTTTTTTTCAATAAAAATCAAATTAAATAAATTAGTGGTTTCAATACACCCAGCGACCTCTCTAAGTAAGTGCAAGAAAACTGTGGAAAGTGACTTCCTACCTGCTAGGTGGCACGGGACGCTTCAAAGGGGACCAGATCGTCTGTCAGAATCGTACTCCGGACGCTTATTAACGAATAGGCAATTTTCTCATCTAACAGGCGCACCCTCAAAGCCCTTTCTCGGTTTATTAAAATTTTGATATAAGTAATTATCGAAATCGATGTAAACACTTACTGTACAATAAAAAACAACGTTTCAAACCAAAACAAGCTTAAATCTTTATTTATTTACCCAAATGCTATGTTTCTTTATCAATTGAGACTCTAATGATCACAAAGGTACGTAAAATGGAATCAGAAAAGACTATATAAGACAATCTTTAATACAAATACACGTCTTCAAACTCTCCTGGTATTTTTAAAACTAATGAGGTTATGGAAACGTCATATAATAAATTAAATATCAAATAAATAACGGGCGCCATCTATCTGTAAACGGCAAATACTAAATTTTTATAGTAAACGATTCTCTATTATTATATTTATTTGTTAAAGATAGCTATTTTATCAAATATCAAATTCGGTGATATTTTTATACAACCCTTACATACAAAATTTACTAAAATACTAAACTAAATGGCGGTTCTTATAAACTAACCCCCGAATTATCGTATGGTGAAATAATTTACACAAAAAATATATATAAGTTTCTGATTAAAATTGAAAGACAACTGAATTAATTCCGTTCTGTTTTAGGTGAGGTGATTCTAAGGAGATACTTGAAAGGACACGACGCTTGGAAAATCTCTGGTGCTGGAGATGGTGGTTCAGTTAGATGGGCCCCCGGTCTCGATCAATGGCATGGAAAAGGCTACCTGGTTGGGAAGTCTTCGTAGGATATTTATAGGATATTTTCTTGGCAAATTTAGGTATTCGATATGGATTTAATAAACAGGATTTGTGTCGATACTTTTTTAGGTAATACTTCTTGGAACTTTGATAATTTTTTTTAAAATTGTGGCAAAAACGTTATAGGAAAATTAAGACAACCGTCGTGTCTGGTAGCCACCAACAGAATGAGAATTCAAATCATATTCAACGGTCAACAGCCTTCGATTGTTATCACACAGGTCGACCAACCTGAATTTTGAAAGATAAAGCTAACCGTCATTAAAATACCGTTATTTTCTCTAGTTTGAGGGGAATACGCCAAACGTTGAAATCAAAACACCCCGGAGATTGAAAAATCTCTCCGAGCAAAATATAACGAACATAAAAAGATACCAGGTCAGTTTGAATTAACATATAAAATAAAGTTTACATTACAATAAAGCAATATTTAGCACCTAATGCTAATATTATTCATTTTAAATAACTATCTTTAACAAATTCATAATTCGCCTGTAGAGTAGGCAACTGAGTACACGCCTCACTTTTGAATTACTTGTTTCTTTAGTCTAGAACCTTGTTGTGAATGCCTTTAAAATAGATTCCATACCTTAAATATCATAGCTATATATATATATAGCTATATAATATAATTAATTTTTAAATTATATATAATTTACATATATATATATATATATATATGTAAATTATAATATCAACATAGTATAGAATAATACATTTTATTAAAAACATAATTATACACAGCTAAGCTGACCTGAGTACAAAATGGAAAATACAAAAAAAAACACATTATTTTTTAAACAAATCATCTACATTATAACAAGTTTTCATGAGCAGCATTGCCTTTAATTTCTTTTTGAAATTATACATACTGGCTGGTTTAAAGTCAAGACTGTCAAAATGATAGTAGGTTTGCTGACTGGTCACCGTAGACTAAATAGGCATATGTACAAGCAAGTCTGGTAGATGTCGCTATTTGCAGATTTTGCTAAGGGGAGGAAAAAAACACGAGTTCATGTGCTCTACCAATGTGACGGCCTGGCGAGGACAAGGTTTCTAGTAATGAGCATGGAGAACCCCCATAACTAGCAGCTACGCCAAGAAGCCGTTCTTAAATATGGTAGGCCTAATTAAAAGGGCAATTAGGGGATTTAATCAACTACATAGCAAAATAACTGCTTAGTAACTAAGATTTTCTCCCAGAATTTGCTTTCGCTACCATTTCTGGATTGCCATAATTCGAACTGTGTACCAAATTTTACCCTGAGATACTAGAAAGCGATTAAATTACGTTAGAAGAGAACGAAAAACAGCACGGAAGAGATCGTCTCATCGGGACAATCCCCGAATTACGGTCACACCGTCGTAATTACGCGCCAGGATTAATTATTCATTTGGGGCAACACACAATTCATTTCGAAGAGTCCGCCGAGGCGCGAAGAGAGACAGAAATACGCCGCAAGTAGACGACCGTCGGACGGAGATGGAACGTTCGCGGCTTTGCATAATGAAACAAGGTGAATTACGAGCGATGTCTTTAGTTTGCAGCAACTTTTAACGAGCAAATTGCGCGCGGTCCGGCCGACGCTGCAGCGGTGTTTTATTAATTAAAAAAAAAAAGCGGAAAGAGATGGCCGGCGGGGCGAATGGGAAGGCTAGAGAAGGATAGAAGCTGGCCCGTACCAGTCGGAGACCCGCTTGGACCCCGGAGAAAGGAAAGGAATTAAGGGATTTAACTAATGAACCAATAAAAGAACGTGGAACAGGGCGATACGATGGGCTTACATTTCCTTTACCTTCGAGCTGGCTGTCTTGATGTTGCTGTGCTGTTATTCTTCTTTACTTTTATTTCGCAATCGAATTTTGGTTAACTCGTCGCTGAAGTTGCGCTATTTTCTTTGATAAAATGAAAATCTGAGGATACGAAATGATGACGTAAATTAATTACAAAATTTAAGGGAATTTAGTATATCATCTGATTCAATTAGAGATGATAAGAGCATGCTGAAGTATGTTATTAGGTTGCCTATCATTCCAAATGCCCCGGGATGATATGTTAAAAAAAATTTAGCTTTGTGAAGGAATTCACCATAAAGCTAAGTAACAGGAGCGAGTGGGATCATAACACCATCTTGAACTTGAATAGAAATGCCATCAAATGGTATACTGATGGCTCCAAAACGGCAGAAGGAACTGGAATAGGAATATATGGGCCTAGAACCACATATTCCGAAAGCTTGGGAAAATACTCAAGTATATTTCAGGTGGAAATACACGCTATTGGAAGATGTGTTCAGTTCAATATGCATAGGAACTATCGGAAGCAGGAGATTATCATCATGTCTGATAGTCAAAGCAGCCATCAAGGCGCTGAATTCATATGAAATCAGCTCCAAGATGGTCTGGGAATGCCTAGGGAAACTAAATGAGCTAGGCAAAAGAAATAAAGTAAACCTCCTGTGGGTTCCGGGTCACACAGGAGTGGAAGGAAACGAAATAACGGATAACCTCGCAAAAAAAAGGGGCTGGAATGCCTTTTGTAGGGCCTGAACCCTTTTGCGGGTAAGTAGCAGTACAATACTGAAGAAACTAAAAATAGAAATGGAGCAGAGAAAATCCAGTTGTTGGGAAAATCTCCAGGGAATGAGGCAAAGTAAAATTCTTCTGGGAACTTATAACCAGAAGAAGTTTACAGAATGCGTCAACCTGAGTAAGAACAATGTTCGCATATTAACAGGAATACTTTCAGGCCATTGTAGACTGAAAGGACACCTGAGTAAGCTTGGATTGGAAAAAGATCCTGAATGCAGATTTTGTGGGGAACAGGATGAAACACCCATCCACCTCCTCTCAAACTGCGTAGCACTGTGCAACTCGAGGGCATTGCACCTGGGAGCATGTGAAAATCGAAGAGGGAGACTTACCTAGACTGGGGCCCTCTGACATCCTACACTTTCTAAAAGGAATAGGATTGGAAGGCCAGCTGTAAAGCAGCAAGAATAGGGGACACAATAGATCTTTTAGGTCGCAGTGTAACATCACCCTTCTATTTAGATACATTACATCATTCCAAATGCTACATGTATGCTACATCCAATTAATACGATATTGCTTATAATATAATGACTGACAGCCAGGCTGTCATCAAGGCAGTCTCGAACTCTGTAACTAGGCAACACTAGTTAGTGACTGCAAACAATCCCTCAATACACTGGCACGAGACTACACGGTGTCTCTGATTTGGGTGCCGGGATATGAGGGTATAAAGGGCAATGCAATAGCCGACGAACTAGCTAAGAAGGGCTCTAAAAGACACTTCATGGGTCCAGAGCCCGTATTACTAAGGATTCCGCAAGAAGGAAGATCTGGACCTGGTTAAATAAAGAAAGTACAAAGAAATGGAGGTCGACTGAAGGTCAACTCCATACCAAAGCGCTAATAGGGGATGGGGATGCTACATTCACTGATAACCTACGCAGGCGCAGCAAGAAAGAAGCTAAATTACTGGGCTGGTAACTGCACACTGTCCCCTGAAAAAGCATCTATACAGCACAGGTCGAGTAAGCGAACTGTGGTGCAGATGCGAACTACAGGAGGAAACGAGTTTACATGTAATCTGCACATGTGAGGAATTGAAGGCACTCAGACAGAAATATTTCGGGAGAGATCTATTGGAGTCCTTGAAGGTTCTCAAGTTTCCACTGGGCAAGATACTGCGCTTTATAGAGAGCACCAAGCTGCTGGAGTGGACATAAGAGACTTAATAGGGATGGTAGAATGAGCACCTAGCTACCCGGACTTTAGGTGCCCACCCTAACTTAATGAATGAATGAAAATGAATGAACGATATTGCTTCTAACATTATGTAGGTAATACACTTTAACAAGAAAAATGAATAGTGTAATTTCAGCTACTAGGTTTTTGAAAAATCTACGTTTGTGATTGCGGAGTGCTTTAAGACTTTACTTCGGCTGGTTACCAAAAAGTTCAATGTAGCAGTTAATTGTAGGATCAGAGAAAACCGCAAAATCACTCATTTCTCATAAATTTTGACGATTAAGCGATTATATAATGACGGAATGTGGTTGTAGCAAAAAGCAAGCCTTTGAAAAATGTGGTATGCGATCGAATGTGACACAGATAAAATATAATACAGATAGCCAAGGCTAGTGTAATTCCGCGTAGCAAATTTTCAAAAAAAAAGTGATGAAATCGTGTGTGTACCAAAAAATTAATTTGGTACGTAAAATGACAAGAAACGGAAGGCCACTTGCTCCTCATAGATTTTGATAAGAAAAAACCTGAAAACCATCATGTAATGGTGAAAGTTTGATTGAACCAAAAAGCAGATATTTCAATAAAGTTTGGTACACGACAGAATTAACACATAAATGCAATCAAGAAATGACAAATCAATTTTAGTGTAATAGATGAAATCGTAAACTTGGGTGTGAAAAAGCTAAATTTGGCACATAATTGAAAGATGACAAAAACCACAAAAATCATTCAATTCTTATAAATTTTGACGATTAAGCGCTTATGTAATCACGGAATTGTGGTTGTACCAAAAAAGAAGCCTTTGAAAAATGTGGTACACGACCGAATGTAACAGAAAATATAATGGAGATAGTCAAGGTTAGTGTAATTTTGCGTAGTAGATTTTGGAAAAAAATGATGAAATCATGTGTGTACCAAAAAATTAAATTTGGTACGTAGAATGGCAGAAACGAAAGACCACTTGTTTCTCATAGATTTTGATAAAAAAAGGGAACACGACAACAGAATTTTGATTATACCAAAAAGCAGATATCTCCATAAAATTTAGTAGACTACCAAATTAACACATAAATGCAATCAGGAAAGAACAAATAGTATAATATATAATAATTTAGTATAACAGATAAAATCGTAAACTTGTGTATGAAAGAGTAAAATTTGGCACATAATTGAAAGATGACAAAAACCGCAAAAATCATTCAATTCTTATAAATTTTGACGATTAAGCAATTATGTAATCACGGAATTGTGCTTGTACCAAACAAAGAAACCTTTGAAAAATGTGGTACACGACAGAATGTAACAGAAAATATAATGGACATAGTCAAGGCTAGTGTAATTTTGCGTAGTAGATTTTGGAAAAAAATGATGAAATCATGTGTGTACCAAAAAATTAAATTTGGTACGTAGAATGGCAGAAACGAAAGACTACTTGTTTCTCATAGATTTTGATAAAAAAAGGGAAAACGACAACAGCATTTTGATTATACCAAAAAGCAGATATCACCATAAAATTTAGTAGACTACCAAATTAACACATAAATGCAATCAGGAAAGAACAAATAGTACAATATATATAATTTAGTATAACAGATAAAGTCGTAAACTTGTGCATGAAAGAGTTAAATTTGGCACATAATTGAAAGATGACAAAAACCACAAAAACCATCCAATCTTTGAAAAATGTCGCACATGACGGAATGTAACAGAAAATATAATGGAGATAGCCAAGGCTAGTGTAATTTTGCGTAGTAGATTTTGAAAAAAAAAAAATGATGAAATCGTGTGTATACCAAAAAAATAAATTTGGTACGTACAATGGCAGAAACGAAAAACCATTTGTTTCTCATAGATTTTGATTGTACCAAAAAGTAAATATCTCCATAAACTTTAGTAGACTACCAAATTAACACGTAAATGCAATCAGGAAGGAACAAATAAATTTTAGTATAACAGATGAAATCGCAAAATTGTGTATGAAAGAGTTGAAACGATTTTTTAATCACGCTCCGGTTGTACCAAAAAGTATATTGTCGCGACTTTTCCTAAATATCGCGCCCCTTTGCGTAAGGGTTGGGGGTTGGAGCTACTCGCTTCTTTAATATATAAATATATAAACTACCAAAAAGGTACTTACCGTGGAACTGCAGTTGAGTGTTGTTAATTATTAAAACACCACTTTATACTATATCACTAAATTTATTAATACAACCACGTTCTTCGGAGATCACAACCTGAATTGCCAATACCTCGTCGCCAATCCCCTCACGAGCGCGGTACTCGAAAAGTGCTGACGAGGTTCCGGTAATCTGATTGTAATCTCTGAATACATCTTTTCTTAAATCTAACTTATTTCTATGTAGTGGAACTTTCCGTGGCAATATCTTTACAAAATTTGGTACACAACTGAATTATGACACAGGAAACAAAATTAATTTTAGAGTAAGAGATTTTGAGTAAAAAACCATGAAATCAACGAGTACCAAAAACTTTAATTTGGTACTTAATTGGTAGATGACAGAAAATGACTAAATTGCAGTATATTTTACTAAATACGGAAGAGATTGGGTACGCACGAAATTGCAGTTGTACCAAAATTATCATTAATGTTTATGAAAATTGGTATACGCACAACCAATCGCGTTTTTTCAATATGGGAAAAATAAATGAATAAAAATTAATTTTTTCTAGTAACAAATACAAATAAAAATGATGCTGAAGAATAGTTTGTGTGTTTCACGACGTATACAGTTTAAAGCTTTTTGACGGTTCGTTCATCCGTTCTAAGACAATTGCTTCGCGAATCTCCGCCGTCCTTAATTCCTCTCCGCCAGCAAGGAAGGAACGTTTCCCCATACTCAACGATAATCGCCCAGGCGCCTGTCTTTGTGCGATTTACACAATAAACTCGAGAAGCGTCAGGCTTGCTAATCAACGGGCGCCCGAAATAACAATGCCTACTGCTACACCGCCGGCTAAGGGCCCCTTATAAACGGGCCCCGGAGGATGAGTAGCCGGTATTCGAAACGTAAGACGCGAGAAATGGTGGGGCGTCGCCAGATTAGGACTCGAGAAACTCGCCGGAGTGGAGTATTTGTCTAGTTAAATTAGCCGTTGTGTTATTAATTAAAATAGTTGCTGCTGGGAGACGTCGCGTCGCATCACTTCGCGTCTGTGAATCTGAAACGAGGGTATTTAGGATGAATTTTACGTTGTTGTATGTACTTATAATAGGTAAAATATAAAATTATTATAACGTTATCTTGTTAATTTCCGGTGTTTTAGGAATTCAGTCTGGCTTTTATTAGTTTTTTTTTTGCGGTATTGCATTAAGTTGTGCATTTACATTAGTGGAATGGTGTTGATAATGAATTGTATGCAGACGCCGTTGTCTTGTATAAATTAGAAAATGTAACAAATACAAAATGTCGAATAGTTCCTCCATGTTAAGAAAATTAACAATAAAAAAATTTAACTTAATTAAATATTAATGAAATGCCAATTCCATTACCTTTGTGTATTTCTTTGGTAGTATCTCTAAATACCAATGATATTTTATGTTTTATTTATTAATCAAAAATTGTTACATTTTTCAACTAGGATATTTATTCGTAATATTTGAATTATTTTTCGCCGTAGCGATACTAGTTGCGTCATCTGTTGGTCAATTCTCAAATCATAGCGTTTGTTTTTAGTAGGTTACTGCCCGTCCGACGGGGTAGTATAATAATAATAATACTATATTTCACCTCATAATGCTTACACAGCGTAAGAGATCGTCAACAGTAAATAATAATAAAAGATAATAATAAAAATGTATAAATGTTAAAAGACATTATATAAGCGAAAGCTAACAAACCTAACATATATGTAAAATAAGACAATAATACAAAACAAAAAACACAAACAGATCTATGTCTTATTAAAATATATTTTTTCTGTGAAAAAATCACTGACGTTATAAAATATTTTGTTAAGTAGATATTTTTTTAGTGCATCTTTAAATTTTTTGGGTTGCAAGTTTTTTACTTCTACTGGTAAGTGGTTATATATCTTTAAACATTGAAATAAACAAGACTTTTGTATTCTGCTCAATTCGGTTTTAGGTGGCAAGAGATATGATGTACCCCTAGTGTTATGACCATGTACCAACTCGTATTTAGCGAAAAGGTCGGCGTAGTTGGTATGTGTAAAAACCGCACCTTCTAGTATATAGAGCGATGGTAAGGTTAAGATGTTATAGTCCCTAAAGACATTTCTACACGAGTCTCTTGGCTTTAGACCAAATACAGCCCGTAGACAAGCCTTCTGCGCCACAAAAACACTAGCCACGTCCACCGCTTGTCCCCAAAACACAATACCGTACCTTAGCCTTGAGTGCACACTAGCATAGTACAACTGGAGACCCGCATCACAACCCAGATTGGTAGATATCACTTTCAGTGCATAACACAAGCCACTCAGCTTCGAAACCATGAGGCCGACATGGGATCACGAAGACAGGCCGCCGTCCACGCGCAATCCCAGAAAGGTGGTTTCTTCCGTACAGGTAAGTTCTTCACCTAGATGTTGGATATTCACATTTAGATCAATATTATGGTTAAATATCATGAGCTGCGTTTTGGAGATATTTAGTTTAAAGTTGTTTTGTTGAAACCATCCATTTAGGTCTGTTAAAGATGTTTCGATGACTCGAGTCGTCTCCACTGAAGAACCGGCCCTAACAACAGCTGCCGAATCTTCCGCGAAAAGCACCATCAAACTCTCAATGACCCCCGGCAAATCATTGATGTATAATAAGAACAAAAGTGGGCCCAAAATTGATCCTTGGGGAACTCCAAATTTCACGCTGCACCATTGAGATCTCATCTCCGAGCCGGACTCAGCGTAAGCCTGTATACATTGCTTCCTATCAGTTATAAAGGATTCGATCCAACGCAAAGCAACCCCTAGAAATCCCATTCTTTCGATCTTTGCCAGCAAGATGTTATGGTCGACGCTATCAAATGCCCGCGAAAGGTCCATGAAAATTCCAGCAGTTACCCCACCATTGTTCAAACCATGTATTATTTGCTCCAGAAATTGAAAAACGGCGCGTGTTGTAGATCTTCCCTTTATGTAACCATTCTGATTTTTTGTTACAATATTTTGTTGCTTTATAAAATTTATCATTCTGTTTTGTACTATTTTTTTCTATAACTTTTGAGATTACAGATGTTAGCGCTATTGGTCTGTAATTAGTTATATCGGTTACATCTCCTTTTTTATGGATCGGTTTTACAATGGCGTACCGCAAAGCTTCGGGAAATCTGCCCTGCTGGAAAGATAGGTTTATAATGTGGGCCAACGGCCTCCTCAGGCTTCCAGAGCACTTCTTGATAAGTGACGATGGTATTTCATCAGATCCCACAGCTGCGGAGTTATTTAGGTCACGTATAGTCCTTTCCACCTCACATTCATCTGTCAGAAACAAAGAGAAAGTGGCGGGTACATACGTCACTAGACTAAGTGGCAGTATTCCCTCTTTCTACCGTACGGGTTCGGCTAGAATTTTCCAGAAGAATCGACATTCGATCGCGTGTGGGGCCGATAAATGTTGTTATCATTTTATTTGTAACTTTTGGGTTTTGAAGAAGCTTCCAGTTTGGAGTTTGGTATTTAGCACATCTGCTGTAAGTAAGGTCGCCTCGTCAGAAAATAATACTCGAGCAAAGAAATTGGGATTATCTTGTATCCGTTGAAGCGCCCATTGACAAAATCGCACTCGATTTTGAAAATCATCGCCATGTTCTTAATGCATGGAAACTCTAAATGGATGATACGCTTCCTACGTTTCAATATTTGGCAGATAGTGAACTGAGAAATTCCTGATTCGCGAGCTATTTCTCGAGTACTAATGTGCGGATTATTAGCTACTGCAGCTAATACCGCGATTTCATTATTTTCTCCAGCAATTGTTTTTCGGCGATTACGTTTTCATGGGTGTACAGTTCCTTCGCTAGAAAACTGTTGAACGACTCGGTAAAAAAAAGCGCGCTATCGCACCTTGTCGGGAAAACGTTGTGAATAAAGATTAACAGCATCATCGATATTCCTACCACTTTCTCCATAGATCTAAATCATTTGAATTCTCTCTTGTAATGTTATAGCCTCCATTACTGTTCAAATATTCAACACTAACTAATTTGTATTGGATTGATAATTAATAATCTAAATGGGGATCGGACAATGTGTAAGTATTCACAGCTTGTCAAGTACTGAATAAAGTACGGTTTTGTATCGTTGAATAGCATTCCAATTGCGAATAAATAAATGTATGGAAGTGAAGGAGCACAGTTTCGAACACATGGCTTTTTGTTTTAGTTTAGGTTAAAATAAAAAAAAAACACAAAATCATGTCTGCTTGTTTCTCTATTTTGTGTATTTTTTCTAGACGTTCACAATCATGTTTTTTGCGATTACAGCGCAATCTGTTATGAATCGAAAAAAAAAAAAATTCAAACAAAAACTACATACTTGATGGCGTAGAATCCGAATCTGCAATACAAAATGGGGGTTCCCATTTAAGATTTCAAAGTTGTCTCCCCTCCCACTCTGGGGGTTTCGCCCCCTGGACAAAGACTGGGCCCCACACGTATGCTGCCGCACTTGTGCCGTAAATCTTTCACAGTGGCTTAATGGCAAAAGAAAGGCAATGCCATTTGCTGTGCCCATGATTTGGAGGGAGCCCACCAATCACGTTGACGACTGTTATTTCTGTATGGTACCACCAGCTTCTGGAGGCATCACCAAGAAGAAGAAATGGACAGTTGAATACCCTAACATACCATCTGCTCTGCGACCTGTCTCTCATGGCGAAGGACTCCCAATTCCAGAACCTCCTACAGATTTTTCTATCAGTTCAGACGGTGAGGATGGCCATGCGTCGGCGAGTTCTCCTCAACGTGGCAGTAAGGATGATAACTTTTCGTGCTTTGACGAAACATCTGCACCACATAAAATTACCCAGGATGAAATGAACGATCTTGTTCGCGATTTGACTCTGTCGAAAAGCAAAGCGGAGATACTGGCCTCAAGACTTCGACAGTGGAATCTTCTGGAACAGAATGTCCGAGTGACTTCATTTCGCACTCGCCATCAGCTCTTCGAATCTTTCTTTAAGAAAGAGTTGTGTTCTGCTGCGATATTGATGGTCTACTACAAGCTCTCGGTATTGCACATGATTCCCACGAATGGCGGCTGTTTATAGACGCCTTCAAAACTGAGCCTAAAGGCGTTTTGTTGAATAATGGGAACCAGCTTCCATTCATACCTATTGCACATGCGGTCTACATGAAGGAGACTTACGGCAATCTAAAGCAGCTACTGGAGACGATTAACTACAGCAAGTATGGCTGGCAGATATGTTCTGACCTGAAGGTAGTATCTCTGTTGATGGGTTTGCAGCAGGGATATACAAAGTACTGCTGTTTTCTTTGTCTGTGGGACAGCAGAGCAATCGATTTGCACTACATCAAGAAAGACTGGCCTCCGAGAACATTTTTTAAGCCTGGAGAAACGAATGTACAGCACCCACCATTGGCACAGCCACACAAAATCATCATTCCTCCTTTACACATCAAGCTCGGTCTTGTCAAAAATTTGGTAAAAGCCATGGATAAGAATGGACTAGCATTCAAGTACCTGCATGAAAAATTCCCTCGACTCAGTGAAGCCAAAATTAAAGAGGGCATCTTTGTGGGGCCTCAAATTAGACAGCTCTTCCGAGACCCCAAGTTTGAGGAAATTCTTCAAGGTAAAGAAAAACAGGTTTGGGATGCATTCTATCAAGTGGTAGCAAACTTCCTGGGGAATGACAAAGCAGAAAATTACAAGTGTCTGGTTGAGGATATGTTGGCTTTGTTTCATGAATTCGGCTGCAATATGTCCTTAAAGATCCACTTTCTTGATTTCCACTTAGATTTCTTTCCTGATAACTGCGGGCAGGTCAGCGATGAGCACGGCGAACGCTTTCATCAGGACATTGCCACCATGGAGCAACGGTACCAAGGCAAATGGTCTACGTCAATGCTAGCTGACTATTGTTGGACAATCAGTAGAGATGCTCCACAAGTCCACTACAAACGGCAGGCCAAAAGAAGTCGAAAGCCAGAAGCAGACTAATGTTTTCTTACCATGTATTATAATATTGACATAAGTACACTTTTTCTGAAATATGCGTACATTTTACAGAAAACCCGTAGCCAATTCAGCTTTTCTTAGTCATTTTCGTGTTCAGCACATTGAATTCATTAAGAAATGATTATTTTCAGCTTGGAAGCATGAACTTTTCGAAAATTTGTTGCCCAGTGTTATTAATTTCTTTAATTTTATACGGCTCCACGCATATTACCCCCATGTATAACGTTGCCGGTTCTATAGTGTAATAGTATAATACCGATATTTTTATTTCGATAGAAGTTGTATCGTCCAAGGGATACAACGCCGATACTCTTTTAATATATACCTTTATATGCCCAAATAAAGTTATTCCGATATTTTGTATTTTGATAGAAGTTCCTGTCCCACATACACAACTGCTTTAAATTGCTCCAGCCGCCATAACTCACCCTGTACACGAACAAAGATTACACTTCAGAACACTCATCCATTATACACGTGCAACATCATCTCAAGATCCGCTACTAGAAGATCCACGCGCGCGACGGCATACACAATTAGAGGAAATGGGGCTAGAAGAGGGGTAGCTGTACACGACGCATCCGCAGTAATAAGGCACAACATTAAACTACACCATAGATACGTAACGTAATTCGGTCCCAGAGCAATTAGCAGTCCTCCTTATTAATTAATGCAAGCCGCTTACAGACAGTTTACTTAAGATTCGACCGGATATGAGATCAGCCGGGCCCGTTGCCGGCTTCGCGACTGGGGGGGATGGGAGGGACGCCCAGATAATTATTACGATAAATTTAATATGATCCGGCGTAGTCACGTAGGTGGTTACCTTAATTGTTATTGTTAATTTCCTGAGACGTCTTCTCGGGTCCGGATAACGTTGAGGCCGCGTTCGGCGTCTCATGGCGCTAGCTCGCTTGATTATTGGTTAGCTAGAACGATTAATATTTGATCGGAAGGTAAATCCGAACGACCGACCTTAAGGAAGCCTTGGATATTAGACACTCGAATACCTATACGAAATTGAGTAGTTTCTGGAAAGGTATGGGGATTATCTTAGGGAGTGTATGTATACAGAATATAGCAATAGCATGTTGTCTTTTATAACCGGGGTTTGATGCTACACTTCATTTGTTCCAAGAAAATAGCGTTGGGCATTGAATCCTATTGTGTTGTAAGCAAACGTCTACAGCAATCGACTTGATTTGTTAATATACTGCGATGCTATGAGATAACACACAGCCAGGTATAAAAAAATTATTTTTAAAATGCTACATTATACTTAAATTATTTAAATCCTCTTTTATTAATCCCAGCGTCATCGATTTCATTAATCTTAAATCATAAGTATTATTGTGATTTCCCGGCTATATGCTTTAACAAGCAAAAGGAAAATAAATAAATAACTTTTAAATTAGATCTGCCTTTTCTTTGCAGATACCTTCCTACAATGATAAACACAATGCAAACTCAGTCCACTAGATGGCTATGTAATCCCGTACACGTCCAAGATATCTAAAATTTACTGCTCCAGATCATGCGCACTAATGATCCCCCCTCTTACTAACCAATGACTAGACCTTTATTATTCTTTACAGTTAGGAACCCGCTGCGCTGACGGCTGTACGCCTCGGTTCTCCGAAATCACCAACTTGTTTATTATTATGCCCTTACTTTGTTAAATACTGAATTTATAATTTAACTCTTAATAATTCAATGTATCAAATGAATTTCCGTTAATAAAACAGTGTAATCATTAATAAGTTATATAATTTATTGTTAAGTTTATATCAAAGACATATAAATAGCATGAGAACTCTTACTCTCAAGGTGAGTACAGTTATTGGAAATATTCAAACAAGTGTTATCAATTATCCAGTATAATTAAGACTCTCTTATGCAAATATGAACTTTTAAAATCTCCCGCGCTATCATAAGAGAATTGAATACCACCAACCACGTTTGCCAACTTATGAAAGTTCTGAATTTTAAATCACATACGAAGTAATAATAACCTCAAAACACTATAGACGTTATAAATTCATTTTATACAAAATTTAAACAATGTTTTGACCAAATACCTCGTTTACCGGTTTACACGGACATCAGAATACCTCCAAATGTGATTTTCTTGTAGTGACAATCCAGATTCGCTCGTATATACAGCTAAAAGGGCCAGACCAGGAGGAATAACATCGGTAGCAGGAAAATTCAGGAAACAGACCTCCTTCGTTACATTCAGGATGTATGATTAGACCCGGAACAGCAAACACATGCACATTCCCACGGAGAACAAACACCCAGGTGTAGTAGATACAGCAAAATTTCTTATAATGTCGAACAATCCTCACGTTTCTTCTGTATATTTCCAGAATAGAGTAATTACAAGAATTTGAATAGAAGATCCCCTTCAATACCAGACATAAGACAGGAAAAACCACTTAACTCATTACACTTGATAAAAAATAAAAATATCCCTCTAGCAGCTTTTTTATCAACAACCTCGTCACCAAGGATTTTCATCATTTTCTCACAACGAATTACATTAGGTCACTCCCCATTCAATCAAAATAGATACCTCGGATACCAGGCTATCGTACAGTTGTCAGACGATAAATTATATTCAACTTCCATGACTACTAGTGTGAATTAATCCAAATTATACTGGACTTACAAACAGGTGTGTACATAAAATAGTAACTGCATTTCAATATGGTTGGTGGTTTCCCTCTTATGAAACACAGCAGTATATCCTCTTTAACGTCAGATGGTATGAGGGAGGAAAATTTCTAACTGCAACAGCCTAGAGGACGCGCCAACATTAAAAAAATTACGAATAGGCAGTTACCCCCCTTTTATTTTGGTAAAACCGGGGATGTATGTATGTATGTACGTAGATAAAAGGGTGATGTTACACTGCGACCTAAAAGATCTATTGTGTCCCCTATTCTTCCTGCTTTACAGCTGGCCTTACAAGCCTATTCCTTTCAAAGTGTAGGATGTCAGAGGGCCCCAGTCTAGGTAAGTCTCCCTCTTCGATTTACCTGAAGGCGGAATTCTTCGAACAAGGAAACGCAGTTTGCAGGATCAATTTACTTACTCCCGTTAGAATTAATTACCCGGTAGTCAATGTTGCTTCTATGCGATGGCAAGCACGTGGGAATTATCTCTCACCGATATGTCGATGAAAATCCACATGATTTTTCTGTGAGATTTAACGCAAAATGTAGGCATTCCTACAGCATTTGAGAGAATAACGTTTTAATGACGTCATAAATTGATGGGCTAATACATCCTTATATAAGAGGATGGTGTCGTATACTATCATAGCACATTGGCGTCCTGATATAAAAACAAATATTAAACCATATAAGATTTAACAAAAAATGTATGAACTCCTATTGTAGTCGAGAGATTAATATTTTAATGGCGTCATAAATCGATGAGGTGATACATCATTATATCAAAAATGATTTAATATCACAGCACACTGACATTATAATATAAAGAAGTGTTAAGCCATTCAACGACATCAAAACTAATATCTTCTCAACGCAGAATTAAGGTAGACAAGGTCAGAAAGTCAATCAACCCCCAAGTGTTTACTGTTGAGGATCAGAATCCTAATATGACTAACGTCATACTGGAACTTTGTTGCGATGATGTAACTCTGACGCAAATTGTATATTTGTTTTCAACATTAAAAAGATTTTTTTAATTATTAAATTTAGCGCCGACATGACTCTTTGGTTCTGGATTCTGGATTGTTGGTTGGGAGGGGTGGCTAGCCACGTGCACTTAGGGCACTCTAACTGGACCGATGGTGCTACCTTGCCTAGGTGGAGTCACTCACCCGCAGCCTACTCGAGCCAATCCAAGCTAAGAATGAACTCGAGCAGTGTAGCAGGTGAGGTGCCGCCAAAGTGACTATACTGGGCCAAAATTCCCCAGGATGGAACCTCTAAGTTGGACAAGCGCCGGACAGTCACCTAAGATATGCCCCAGCGTTTCGTCCCCTAGGTAACATGCACGGCAGAGTGGGCTGCTAGTCATGTGTTTATTAAGCGTGCAATAGAGGTTCGTAGGGCACTCCAATCCTAACCTAATCCGATCTAATGTTTTTAAATTATTATTTTTTTTAGTAATACCGCGCAGTGAGCATATTTCTTTTTGTTGAAAAAGTGGGAACAGGAGTAGTTGATGGTTTTCTCTTGAGGTGGTTTTTTTTTTTAAATTATTTTTGCTATTACTTTTTTAATGCGTTGTGTTAAGCATGAAGTTTTGATACATGTAGATACCTACATATTAGAGATATAGATGTAGATAGATATAAGGGTGGTGTTACACTGCGACCTAAAAGATCTATTGTGTCCCCTATTCTTGCTGCTTTACAGCTGGCCTTCCAATCCTATTCCTTTCAGAAAGTGTAGGATGTCAGAGGACCCCAGTCTAGGTAAGTCTCCCTCTTCGATTTCACATGCTCCCAGGTGCAACGCCCTCGAGTTGCACAGTGCTACGCAGTTTGTTAGGAGGTGGATGGGTGTTTCATCCTGTTCCCCACAAAATCTGCATTCAGATTCTTTTTGCAATCCAAGCTTACTCAGGTGTCCTTTCAGTCTACAATGGCCTGAAAGTATTCCTGTTAATATGCGAACATTGTTCTTACTCAGGTTGATGCATTCTGTAAACCTCTTCTGGTTATAAGTTCCCAGAAGAATTTTACTTTGCCTCATTCCCTGGAGATTTTCCCAGTATCTGGATTTTCTCTGCTCCATTTCTGTTTTTAGCTTCTTCAGTATTGTACTGCTGCTTAACCCGCAAAAGGGTTCAAGCCCTACAAAACGCATTCCAGCCCTTTTTTTTTGCGAGGTTATCCGTTATTTCGTTTCCTTCCACTCCTGTGTGACCCGGAACCCACAGGAGGGTTACTTTATTTCTTTTGCTTAGCTCATTTAACTTCCCTAGGCATTCCCAGACCATCTTGGAACTGATTTCATATGAGCTCAGCGCCTTGATGGCTGCTTGAATATCAGACATGATGATAATCTCCTGCTTCCGATAATTTCCATCCATATTGAACTGAACACATCTTTCAATAGCGTGTATTTCCGCCTGAAATATACTTGGATATTTTCCCAAGCTTTCGAAATATGTGGTTCTAGGCCCATATATTCCTATTCCAGTCCCTTCGGCCGTTTTGGAGCCATCAGTATACCATTTGATGGCATATCTATTCAAGTTCAAGATGGTGTTATGATCCCTCTCGCTCCTGTTACTCAGCTTTATGATGAATTCCTTCACAAAGCTGAATTTTTTTAACATATCATCCCGGGGCATATCCCAGGTTTGATCACCGTCAGGAGATTGAGGCCTATGTCTAATCATTCCTTCCTCGACCATTCTGAGTGTGGTTCTTTTTGCCGCACCCTCTACTACAATATGGAGGGGGGTAAGAGCCAATACTACTTCGATAGCTGCTGTTGGGCAGGTTCTCATAGCCCCCGTTATGCATACACATGCTAATCTTTGCACTTTCGAGAGGTTAATTCTCGCGGTGGCCAGATTAGTTCTTTTGCTCCATGCTACTGATGCATAAGTGATGATCGGTCTCACTATCGCTGTATAGATCCAAAGTAGTATTTTTGGGTTGCATCCCCAATTATTCCATGCAAAGTTTCTGCACACCATCAGAGCTCTTTTGGCTTTGTTGGTTACTTCAAGTTCATGTTTGTTCCTTAGAAGTTTATTGTCTAGGGTGAGGCCTAGATATTTAACCGGGGATGCTATGGGATACTGTCTGTTCGAATATTCAATGTTGACGTGGTTAATTCAAGTGAAATTGTGTGCAGGAAACTCCTATAACTCAATACTATTGACCGATTTTGTAAGATAAAGAAAAAGTTTAGGTGAAAACAAATATGATTTTATTTAATAAATGATTCGAAATAGTTAGCAGTGTAAAACAATGTAAATAAGGGCGTATTTGTAACATGAGTTCGTTTATTACATAGAAACGTTTCTTAATGGTAATTCCAAGTTTTGCAATTTAATTTAATCATATAATTATAATACGGTGAAATGTTAGTATTCAAAATACCCGCATCTTTTTAAATTTGTGCCTTATGTGATTCCATGCTTGAATCACGGGTAAATATCAGCATATACAACATTTGATAATAAAAATTACTGGATATTTGTGCGGTAAGACTCAATAAATATTGTTCCACTATTTAAAAAGTTTATATTCCATCATCTAACACTCACATTTGTATTTTTGAATAACCGCAAGAACTAATTCTTAAAATTCGACGAACCTCTTCGGTTATATCTTACTTTCCGTCGCCGCTGTATATCTCATTTAAGTTTTATATACCTATATATACTTCGGAGTAGGTCCTGACAACGTTCGAAGTGCATTTTCTGATCCTGTTTACCATATATATCACTCTTCCTCGCAAATAATAGCGAATCCGTGTAGCGGTCTATTAGTAAAAGGATTTATTTTCATTTCGGTGCCGCGCAAAAAGCGCAACACTCTTCCTCGGGCCCGCCCTACTACCCCCTTCGTTTTTCTTTCCGCTCCTACGATCGCCCGCAACAGTCGTAAGCAACTGCGGAAAGAACTGTGAGTGTGCCTTATCTTCTCCAAACACTGGCTGGTTGTGCATTAATGTTACGGCGGCGGTGGGCGAGCCTCTGCACCTTGTATCCTCTCTACCATATATACCTATATGTTTTGGTGGCCTGCCCTGGCTATTTTGATCAATCATTCCAAATGGGATTGTCTTGTATACGGCAATCGTGGAGATTTTGATGGGAGTAGGTTTGAAAGAAGATTGGGAAGGTCATAGTAAAAGGTATTCTATTAAGGTGTTGTTCGGATTGTACAGAATTCGTGATATGTCAAGTAGAGTTGCTCTAGTTGTGCTACTTGAATACAGAGGGCATTGGCATGCAATTATGTAATCTCTTGTCTTTCGTGACCTATATTGAGCTATAAATAGGATTTACCAAGAATTAATGTTTTTTTTTAATTTATTATCGATTTGCGAATTATTACCTATAGCATTGTTTATTTAGTTCATTACATTATACAATTTATTCTAATACCTTTACTTATACAGGGTGTATCAGATATAGAGGTAAATATAATAATATGTAGCAGCTGTAATCATATACGATCAAAAGTCTTAATGTACAGGGGGTCTATCTGTAAGCATTAACGAGAAAAAAAAATATTTCGTAAATGCCGTAGGCTAGAGCCGCACCTGTGCTCAACCTAAATGCAGTTCCGAGTATACCCCCACATACCACTATCATTCAACCATTACCGCTGTTAGTTTTGTGTGGATCGCCGCTTGGAGTGTAAGCCACTTCGAACATTTTATTTAAATTCTTCCCGCTTCGAAAAAACGATCCTTTTCAGGACCATCATGATTTCATATAAAGAAAATCGAAGCTTGATGTATCGGCAAAAGCGCGGGAATGTATTGATTCATTTTCGCGCAACATCATAGTAAAAAGGCGTGTTTGCAAATTTTCTGTATCTACATTTATTTCTGTGTAATTCGATTCAATTCATTTTGCGTTATATGATTAAATAAATCCAAAAGAAATAACTCAGATTCATGTGGTACCGTTTATTAACAACTAACTCTCGATTCGACAAAGCAAAAGAAAAATATTTACGTTTTTTGTAACTACTGAAGTTGCATATCCGGTGAAACTCGAACGTCTTATCAGGATATTAAAAATAATACTTTGTAGACTTACATAGAATGCTCTTAACAAAAAAAGGAATGTTTATTTTATAAAAAGAAGAAATTTAAACTGCCTCAGTTTTGCTATTTTTACAAGGGCCTTTATTTATTCAGAATGACGTTAAATGAGCTTACGGCATACCATTAAGAATAATACTAAATGAGTGCAATGTATTTATACATAATACCACGTTTAGCGGGTGCTTAACATGATGTTTCCTTGCATCAGGCCCGGATTAAAAAATTTTTGGCTGTAAATTTTACTTTTTTTTAATTTTTTAATGATAAAATCCGGTTTCGGCGGGTTTGTGCTTTATATGTCGTGTAGTTAATACCCAAGCAAAATTTACTCTTTTATTTGATATATAACTTTATATAACTTTAGAATCCAATATAAACAAGATTAAAATATACATAACAGTAAAATTTTATATACGACAGTAGTTTTAATGTTCACTTAGACTAAAAATTTGTTTAGAAAAATCTATTTTAGCAGTCAATTTCAGTTTAAAATTTATTCTTTATAAATTTAATATCCGTTAATTGATTTTCCTATATGTTTCGATAACATTACTACCGCTTTTAATCAATTCTTTAATTTAATTCATTGTTTGCCGACGCGCGCATGAATTTTTTACATATTTCATCGGGTCTCCTTCCGCGCCATACATTCAATGCACGCACGCTTGGTTTCCTACCAACGCCGCTCGCGTGAATATCTCGAGAGACTATTTAAGAGCGCCCGTTTGACGCTATCGAAGCAGATCCACGCATTCTTAGCTATTGGATCGTAGTCGTCCTCTGCGTGACATGGTCTAGCTTCCGCTATCGGTAGACTATTAGATCATAGCCGTCCTCTGGGTGGCACGGCGATAACTTCTCGTCTCTCCTCGCGTCACTAGAGAATGTAGTCGTCGATTGGGTGACATAGCCTAGCTTCCGTTACCCGTAGACTATTAGATCGAGCCGTCTTCTGAGTGGCACGGCGATAGCTTCTCGTTTCTCTCCGCATAGCTAGAGACTGTGGTCGTCTTCTCGGTGACATAGCTTAGCTTCCGCTATCCGTAGACTATTAAATTGTAGTCGTCCCCTGGGTGGCACGGCGATAGCTTTCCGTCTCTCTCCGTGTGGTTAGAGACTGTAGTCGTCCTCTGAGTGACATAGCTCAGTTTCTGCTAACCGCAGACCATTCGATCGTAGCCGCCTTCTAAGTGGCACGGCAACAGCTTCCTGTCTCTCTCCGCGTGGTTAGAGACTGTAGTCGTCCTCTGGACGACATAGCCTACCTTCGCTATCCGCAGACTATTAGATCGTAGCCGTCCTCTGGGTGGTACGGCCTTAGCTTCCTGTCTCTCTCCGCGTGGCTAGAGACTGTAGTCGTCCTGTGAGTGACATAGCCTAGCTTTCGCTATCCGCAGGCTATTAGATCGTAGCCGTCCTCCGGCCGACACGGCGATAGCTTCTTGTCTCTCTCCGCGTGGCTAGAGATTGTAATCGTCCTTTGGGTGGCACGGCGATAGCTTTCCGACTCTCTCCGTGTGGCTAGAGACTGTAGTCGTTCTCTGGGTGACATAGCCTACCTTCCGCTATCCACAGACTATTAGATCGTAGCCGTCCTCCGGCCGACACGGCGATAGCTTCCCGTCTCTCTCCGCGTGGCTAGTTTGTAATCGTCCTTTAGGTGACATCGCCTAGTTTCCGTTGTTCGTTTGGTTAGAGATTGTAGCCGTCCTTAGGGGTGGCACAACTTAATTTTTCGTTCTTCGCCCGGTTATATGTTGTCGTCGTCCTAAGGGGTGACACAAGGTAACCATCACCCAACCGTTGGTATAAAATTAATGTTAAAAAATTACCCGAATATAGTATATTTTTTTAAATATCATAAACGAAAATTTATTTAATTTATTTTACACGCTTTTTAATTGATTAATATTTAACATATCACATAAGAAAGATCGCATACGAATACTTTATTTTAATAATTGTATCACGAATATTGGCTTCTATTGAATACCAGATAACGACAAAAAACAAATAAATGTTTAACATACACAACTTCGTTCAAACTCACAAAATTTCTGGTTAATTAAATTCACAACTCGACCGAACTTTAACTCCGCCATATTTAGAGTCGAAGCGTTAATAATTATTATTAGACGTTACACACTCCTCGATAACGCCACGGATTCGACACATCAGCTCTCGTCAAACTATTAATTAATTGGAGCGCGTTGTCGACAACTCGCCCTTTCAAATTGATCCATTATCGTTAGTTCTCCGTTCGCCCGTCTCGGGTATTAGGGCACGTGACATATGGTATTTCGGTTGTCTGTCTGTTCGTGGGGTATCGATAGAGGGTGCTAATCACTATATGAACGGAGCGTGTTTCTCGTTAAAAGCAAGCGTTTCCTAGAGTTGGTGTAATCGAGTATCGGTAGATAACGTATTTGAAGTTTGAAGTTCTATACTTAATTGGTATTTATTCATTTTTCAAAGAATGATAAATAAACATTAATCCTTAACCTCTTTTTTATGACAAACTCTAGGACCAGTCTTAGTCACTTATGTACAGACAAATATTTTTTAACCTTACTACTGATATGATTTACTATTACATAATAATATTGTTATTATACAGTGTGTTGAAAAAAGGTTGTCGGATATTTTACCCAATTGTAGTACTGGTGAAAATAAACAAAAAAGTCTTAGTCAACATGGGTCCGCAATTCAACTGTTTTTGACATATAGTCGTTTGCATATTGTTTTAGTAGGATAAAAATTTTGAAAGAAATTCTGATCGCAATGTAAATTAAACAAATGTTTATTTAAAGTAAAACTAAAGAAATTGTTCTACATGTCCACCGTTCATTTCTAAGCACGCTTCACACCTTCTTATGAAAGATCGACGCAATCTTTCGAAAATTTCTGGAGTCCTCCGAATTTCCTCGCAACAATTTACGATTCGTTGCCTGAGTTCTTCCAAATGTGTACAGATCGTGCGTACACTATTGTTTTAGATGGCCCAAACATAGAAGTCTAGAGGTGTCAGGTCAGGGGACTAGGAGGCCATGCAGTTGGTCCACCCGTCCTATCCATCTTTCGTTGTAATCTTGATTTAAAAATTTCTAACTACGATGGAAAAATGCGCAGGAGTCCATCGTGCATAAACCACATATTTAATCTGTTAAAAATGGCACGTCTTCCAACAAAACGGGTAATTCACTTCTTAAAAAATCCAAGTATACTTGTCCCGTTAAACGATTAGGGAGAAATACGGGACCAATTAAACAGTCTCCAAAATAGCAAGCCAAACATTTAGCGAAAAACGGTTTTGGTGATGCAGTTCAACAACAGCATGGGATTTTCATCTGCCCAGACGTGATGTTATGAAAATTGAATATTCCGTCTCTTGTAAACACAGCCTCGTCACTAAATAAAAATCTGAGTCGCAAAATTAGGAGTTTCTGCAGCTTTCGTAAAACCCAATGACAAAAAACCCTACGTGCATCATAATCGAGAGGAGCAAGAACTTGCACGCGTTGAATGTGGTAGGGATAGAGCTGCTGTTCCCGCAGAATTCTCCAAATGAGAGGATGACTGACGTTCAGTTCTGCGGCAAGTCTTCGGGTGCTAATATTTGGGTTGTCTTCTACCCGTCTCAAAATATCTAATTCCACTGCGGGAGAAAACTGATCTGGGTCTACCAGAACCACCATTAATTTAAATGAACCAGTTTCGGACAGCGGATATGAAGTCTTGAGAAAATCTTATCATCGGTAACAACGATTTGGAAATTCTTCGGCATACATACGCCGTGCTTCAGTGGCATTACCATTCCGCACGACCGTACATAAAATGCATATCGGCCATTTCTGCATTTGTGTACTATGCATAATTTGAGAACAAAAAAAATCGACGCAAATGATAAATAATCTGATGACAGATGTCTAACAGAACTAATTTTAAGTCACAATCAGTTGTTGACAAGGGACTATTCTCAAAACGAAAAATGTTTTTTTTTTATTTTAAAATATGCAATCGACTATATGTCAAAAACAGTTGAATTGCGGACCCATGGTTGACTAAGACTTTTTGTTTATTAACACCAAGTACTATAATTGGGTAAACAATATCCGACAACCTGTATATATCCTCTGTTCAATTTCAACAGAGAAACCTCGTCTGTTGAAATTGGTAAACAACAGCAATTACATATTTAAATCACATTTTTCTCTGCAGTTTATTTTCTAATTAATGATAACGTTTTAATTTGTTTTTTACATTGACGTTATAAGAGCCTGAAGATGGCCAGTTTCGGCCGACACATGTAGCTATTTATAGATAGTAATAATTAAGAATGGAATGAACAGTCTTTGTTTGCATTTGATTATTTATCCATGGAATGGAGAATATCCAACATCTTATTAATTTATTATAGATCCTTGGGATATGTGAGGGATTGTAAAACTTTTTTGGACTAGGGCTCACGCAGGTACAGTCGGAAATGACAGAGCGGATCAATTAGCAAAAGAGGCGATGTCTAAGGAAGCACAGTGCCTTGATGAGCTAGCGTAGTTTCCTCCAATGATCCTGTTGTTCTTAATACAATTGAGTGATCATCAGCAAATAACACGCTTTTGTGGTCTGATACCTTCGGAAGTTCATTTATATATATTAAAAAGAATAATGGTCCCAGCACTGACCCTTGTGGTACCCCTGATCTTTTTTTCGCCAGTCAGAAAATAGGATATGTCCGCTCTCTGGATCCCTATTTTCCAGTTTTTGCCTCCCCTTTGTTAAGTAAGACTTAATTAATTTTAGTGCATTGCCTCTTATTCCTATAGATGCCAATATACTATACAGTGCATCATGATTTAAGCTGTCGAAGGCCCATGAAAGATCCATGAAAATGCCCATGGTTCGCATTCCAAATTTATACCTTCCAGTACGGCATTCAAAAGTGCTAAGAGCATACACAATTTTTGAAAATAATGCAGAAAAAGCAAATTTTGCTGATAAAGTTTAGAAACTTAGTATCACCTCTGTATGTCTACAAAGATTGGAAAAATATTTACCGATTGCTTGAGAATTATCCAATGAATCAAACCGAACAGTTTTCATTACGGTTTTGCTACTTGGTTCCTGATTTATTTCTGTATACCTTCCGCCGCTAAGAAAATAGATGTCGCAAATCTTGGGTCAGTTGAATGAGAAGCAGATTCAAACGCAAGTAAAAGAGAAAAAAAAAGGAGAAAGATAGATACACATAAGATATATGTCGTCTGCTGACGTCCCACTCTAGCCAAGACGACGCTAGCGAGTACCCACACAGTGGATACACGCGACAGCGTAAACTTTCCCGATGCCTTCCGTTATCGAGTTTTATAAATTGGCTTTCGGAATCAGTGGGGTCTGGTCCTGACCGCGCTCCGCTTTTGCATATACCGGGCATCGATTGTTCGCCGCGTCGCCCTGGACCAGCATCAGCAGCGTCGTCGGATAGCGTCGGCTGGCCTGCTTCACTTTTCCGGTAAACCGCCGGATCGTATCCCCTTTTATATTAGAATTTTATATCGCAACCCTTTCTACCGCCCGCGTCCGCCCGGTCTGATTTTTATACGCCCGAGCGAAATAGGGCGCGCCCGTACACAGTCTCCCAAGTTTTATTTATTGCCCGTGCCGGCTCAGACCGCCGTGGTTAACAATGTTATGCACTTTTGGCCGTTCGAGGGGGAATCGGGGCGTGAAGCCGGGAACTTTTTGCGGGTATATTCGAAATTAAAGTTCTCTGGAAATGATCCGCGCGGTTGGTCGAGCATGGTCAAAATAGTTTTCTGGTGATCGATCAAGTATATTCTACCAGTAGTAGTAGTAGTTTTGGACCTGCACTATACTAAAGTGTCCTTAACCAGAACTTTTTTTGAGACTGTATCGTTGTATACTTGTAAATGGGTCCACCCCATTCATAGATTATTTCTAATGTGCAGACCTAAATCTTATTTCCTGCTGAGAACCTATCCTTTATACAAACCCTCGATAAAATCGACATGTGTCATGCCGCATTAATACTGAACCACAGATACAAATACTCTCCCACATAACCAGTCCGATTCACCAGCACCAACTGAAGTTTGTTTTCTGCATACATTCAAATCAAATCAAGGAATAGTATGATTGAAAATGGCCATAAATACTTGTAATTGACCAAATAAACTTTCTCAAGTAATAGTAGTTTTGGACTTGCACTATTCTAAAGTGTCCTTGTCGTTGTACACATGTAAATGGCTCCACCCCATCATAGATTATTTCTAATGTACAGACCTAAATCTTGTTTCCTGCTGAGAACCTATTCTTTATACAACAAACCCTCGATAAAATCGGAATGTGTCATGCCGCATTAATACTGAAACCCAGATACAAATGCTTTTCCACATAGCCAGTCCGATTCACCAGCACCAACTATAGTTTGTTTTCTGCATACATTCAAATCAAATCAAGGAATAGTATGATTGAAAATGGCCATAAATACTTGTAGTTGACCAAATAAACTTTATCAAGTAATAGTAGTTTTGGACTTGCACTATTCTAAAGTGTCCTTGTCGTTGTACACATGTAAATGGGTGCACCCCATCATAGATTATTTCTAATGTGCAGACCTAAATCTTGTTTCCTGCTGAGAACCTATCCTTTATACAACAAACCCTCGATAAAATCGGAATGTGTCATGCCGCATTAATACTGAAACACAGATACAAATGCTTTTCCACATAGCCAGTCCGATTCACCAGCACCAACTGAAGTTTGTTTTCTGCATACATTCAAATCAATCAAGGAATAGTATCATTGAAAATGGCCATAAATACTTGTAGTTGACCAAATAAACTTTATCAAGTAATAGTAGTTTTGGACTTGCACTATTCTAAAGTATCTCTAATCAGAATTTATCCTTTTTACAAAAATTGTAAGTTCTTGTATAAAATCAGCACATTCCATGCCAGATTATTACTGGAAAACAAACCTCAATATATTTTTTTCGAAAAGATGCGATTACATAACTTGTCCGATTCACCAGTACCAACTTAAATTTGTTTTGTACATGCACTTTAATCGTACCAATAAAGAATATGGTGAGTATGGTCACAAATACTTATGGTCGATCAAATACATCTATCAAGTAATAGTAGTTTTAAGCTTGCATTATTCTAAAATATCTTTAACCAGACTTTATCCTTTTTACAAAACCTGTAAGTTCTTGTATAAAATCAGCACATTTCATTCCATATTATTACTGGAAAACAAACCTCAATATATTTTTTTTCGAAAAGATGCGATTACATAACTTGTCCGATTCACCAGTACCAACTTAAATTTGTTTTGTACATGCACTTTAATCGTACCAATAAAGAATATGGTGAGTATGGTCACAAATACTTATGGTCGATCAAATAAACTCTATCAAGTAATAGTAGTTTTGGACTTGCACTATTCTAAAATATTTTTAATCAGAATTACCCTTTTTGCAAAAATTGTAAGTTCTTGTATAAAATCAGCACATTCCATTCCATATTATTACTGGAAAACAAACCTCAATATTTTTTTTTGAAAAGATGCGATTACATAACTTGTCCGATTCACCAGCACCAACTTAAATTTGTTTTGTACATGCACTCTAATCGTACCAATAAAGAATATGGTGAGTATGGTCACAAATACTTCTGGTCGATCAAATAAACTCTATCAAGTAATAGTAGTTTTAGGCTTGCATTATTCTAAAATGGCTTTAACCAGACTTTATCCTTTTTACAAAACCTGCTAGATTATTACTGGAAAATAAACCTCAATATTTTTTTTTCGAAAAGATGCGATTACATAACTTGTCCGATTCACCAGCACCAACTTAAATTTGTTTTGTACATGCACTCTAATCGTACCAATAGAGAATATTGGTGAGTATGGTCACAAATACTTATGGTCGATCAAATAAACTCTATCAAGTAATAGTAGTTTTAAGCTTGCATTATTCTAAAATGTCTTTAACCAGACTTTATCCTTTTTACAAAACCTGCCAGATTATTATTGGAAAACAAACTTCAATATTTTTTTTTTCGAAAAGATGCGATTACATAACTTGTCCGATTCACCAGCACCAAATGAAATTTGTCTTGTACATGCACTCTAATCGTACCAATAAAGAATAAGGTGAGTATGATCATAAATACTTATGGTCGATCAAATAAGCTCTATCAAGTAATAGTAGTTTAAGGCTTGCATTATTCTAAAATGTCTTTAACCAGACTTTATCCTTTTTACAAAACCTGTAAGTTCTTGTATAAAATCAGCACATTTCATGCCAGATTATTACTGGAAAACAAACCTCAATATTTTTTTTGCAAGATCGATAACTGACTTGTGCGATTACATAGCTTGTCCGATTTCACCAGGACCAACTTAAATTTGTTTGCTACATGTACTCTAATCGAACCAACAAAGAATATGGTGAGTGTGGCTACAAATACTTATGGTCGATCAAATATACTTTATCAAGTAATAGCAGTTTTGGACTTGCACTATACTAAAATGTGTTTAACCAGAATTTATCCCATTTACAAGGCCTGTGAGTTTTTGGACAAAATCAGCATATCCCATGCTAGATTATTTCGGAAATACAAATCCAACTTTTTTTTTCTCGAAAAGATGTGATCACATAACTTGTCCGATTCACCAGGACCAACTGAAACTCGTTTTCTACATGTACTCTACTCGAACCAACAAAGAATATGGTGAATATGGCTACAAATACTTATGGTCGATCAAATATGCTTTATCAAGTAATAGCAGTTTTGGACTTGCACTATACTAAAATGTATTTTTAAAACACATTTTAAACCATTTTAAAACCAGAATTTATCCCGTTTAAAAGGCCTGTGAGTTTTTGGATAAGATCGACATGTCACATATTAGATTATTACTGAAACAGATCCAAATATTTTTCCGAAAACATGTAGTCACATAACTTGTCCGATTCACCAGCACAAACAGAAGTTTGTTTTCTACATGAACTCTGATTAAAGCAATAGTACGGTTGAGCATGGCCATAAATTCTTGTCGTTTGGACATTTGAGCGGCTTCAAATCTAATTTTAGTACTGAATCTTTGTTCGATAAAGTTTAATGTAAACAATAATTGACACATTTATACATTACTACAGAAGTAATAATCTTAATAATTTAGTAACTTCCAAAATCTGAAGAAAACAAGTAACAGATAAATGTTTGTTACTGAATGCTCAATTAGTAAATAAAAAAGTTTTGAAGATATATTATTTATAAACCTATGTCATTTTAGGCTAACATATTATTCGTTTATTACTGTGGTAATTCCTATAGTACTTGAACTAATATTTCTTCTTACATTATTTTCTTTGTGTTCTATTTTTCATATCAAAATATACTTGTCATTGTTTTCATTGTTTGTCAACGTGTAATCTTCTGCATATTGTTGTATCTGTAACTAACTTTTCAGTGCATAAAAGCTGCAATTCATAAATGCAAATAAAGAAAAAATAAACTAGCACTACAACTGCTCCATAATCACTCTCAATTAAAATTAGAATAATTCTCTCATTCATAAATGTTTTTTATTTTCAAATCAAAACTTACGCTCAACTGCAAAAAATATTTCTGTTACCACTTATTGCATAGTTTCTCAACTTTGCCAGATATGTATTCTACTCTTATACATTTACTGGCTGACGCGCACTAAATTAAAAAAGATTATCGTTTACATGAACGAGTCGACCATCCACGAAAGCCGTTACATAAACTTCCCTTATTGGCGCGGCTACCACCAGCGCCATCTACGGATGCGCGCTGTATGTATATATATATAGATATGAAGAGTATATCAAGTGTACGTAACATGCAATTTGGACACTCACCAGATCCATTATCTGTGCTGTGCATGCTAAGTGAATGGATTTTCAAACTGTCCGGAATGGTGGTGAAAGGCGCCACATGGTCTAGTCCGGTCCTGCAACTGACAACAAAAGCAAGATGAGTGAGTGAGGAGGTCGTACAACCGAGGGTGTATACGGCAAGGCAATTTTAGAGATGCGGGCCGCTTCATTACTGTTATCGGGGCAGAATCGGAAGCTAGTTAAGCCGGCCCACATCGTCCTGTACGTAGCGGACGTGAAACAGTAAATTGGATTGGATACGCCCTTGGACTTTGCGTGGGATTTACGATTTTGGGAATTTATAAAATTTATACGCAAAAGGGGAAGATATCATTTATACTGCCGAAATGTTAAGGTTAATGCATATTTTTACAATGTATATTTATACATGTACCATCAACTCAAATAATTATGACTTAGGTACGTAAAACGAATTTGTAAACATAATGTACGGAGTGGACTATCGTTTCAAAAGATAATACTCTTACGGTGCGCAACAAAGATGCCGCAACCTCTCATTTTCAATTCTCTTGTTCACATCGAAATCCATTCCAATAAACTGTTGGTATTTTTCCTTATGTTAGTTATCATTAAATTTAGTATAGTTTACCTGCGTTCGCTATATCAGTATTTATGTAAATAATGACTTATTTTTGTAGATAGTTTTACTTTAAACCAAGTATGGGCAACCTTTGACATGTTGTGGGTCAAACTTTAGTGTGCAAATACATTCGCGGGCCGCGTTTAAAAGTAATGCATTTTAAAGTAGTGTTCATAATTTTTAGCGATAGATATCAGACATGAAATAATACGACAATGTTACTATAATGCAATTTATTAAAATAAGAAAATGAAATGAAAAAAATAGGTACAACTTTATAATTAAATCGTGAAATTTGGAATTATTACAAACTACGAAACTTAAATAGCGACAACGAAATCAATGAGACCCTTGAGCTAGAATTAGGGAAACTAATCCATCGATGTTTGGATGAATTCCACTGATACAAAGACGTAAAGAATTTTCCAAATTATCGCCAGTCAGCCTTGTACGATGTTTTGTTATTAACTTTAATCATTGAAAGAACTTCTGATTTATAAGTACTGCCAAACGCACAAATCAATCTTCTTGCGAATTTTCTAAGCTCCGGAAAATGGTCTTCTTCGAGGCATTTTTTGTAGAAATCGCACAACTCCACGTCTTCAAATTTAGATTTTGGGAGTGAGTTTTCTTGAAGCTCGATCAACTCCATTTGCAAGTGTTTGGAGCATTTTTGTACATTACTTTTTGTGGAGTAGCTAATAAATTGAGACTGTCTTCCATGTTTTTAAATCGCTAAATCTGTTCGAAAAATTGCTCCGACAATAACTGAGTCTTCAGCATATTGAGCATAAGCAGTATTTTTATACGCAGAGAGCGTGGTGAAATGGTAACTGTTACCAGACAGCAACTGGGCCTCCACAAGCGGATTTTGTTTTGAAACGCTTTTCAAACGGCTGTACAAATCATTTACTAACTGTCATTGTTTTTGAAGTTTCAAATTTAAAATCATTCAAATGGCCTGTAAGGTCGACCAGAAATGCTAAGTCACATTCCATTTTGGGTCACTCAATTCAGATAGTGGTTTATCTTTTATTTGCATAAAATCTGCTATCTCATTTCTAAGCTCGTAAAACCGTTTCAGCATTTTTCCTTTGCTTAACCATCTGACTTCACAATAATATGTTACGTCGTCATATTCGGCTGATATTCATCCAAAAACGCCTTGAACTGACGATGGTTAAGCCCTCGGGATCGAATAAAATTGATGGTTTTTACTACCACATGCATAACATTCTGGAGTCGAATGGATTTAGAACACAAGTTCTGTTGGTGGATAATGCAATGAAGGACTATCAAATCATCTTTTTGCACATTTAATTCAGTTGCTTTTTCATACGAAATTCCGATGAAACCTTTACGTAAGTCGACCACAGAAGGTATACTATCTGTGCATACACCAACTAATTGTGACCATGGCAAACCAAAACCTGTGAGTACCTTTTCAACTTCATTAAAAATGTCCTCTCCTGTAGTGGTTCCTTTTAGCGGCTGTAAAGCAAGCAATTCATCAGTAACAGTGAACTCCTTATCAACACCTCGAATAAATATAGCCAGTTGAGCTGTATCAGACAAATCGTTGCTCTCGTCTAATGCTATGGAAAATGATTCAAAACCAGCCATACGGTCAGTCAAAGTTGTTTTTATGTCATTAGCCATCATTTCTATACGTCGGGCAATAGTTCGTCTTGACAAACTAATTTTTTCAAATTCATTTTTTCTTTTCAGGATACAAAACACTGCAAACTTCTAACATACACTCCTTGATAAATTCTCCTTCGGCAAATGGTTTTAATGACATTGTCAATTTTGAACTAAGTATAAAACGCTTTCACAACATTATGAAGTTTTGTTCTTTGTTTATGAAACATTTGCTGTTGTTTTTCCTAAATTTGCGGTAAGCTTCTGGATTTTGTCTTTTCTTATTTGTCCTGTCAGTGAGTGCAGCATAGGATGCTTAGTTGAGTAATGCCTCTTTATATTGAATTCTTTCATCACTGAAATGGATTCACTACACAACAAACAAATAGGCTTACCTTTGTGCAAGATAAAAAAGAATTCTTCAGTCCATTTTCCTTGAAACTGGCGACCCTCTGCATTTACTTTTCGTTTCTTTCCACCAGACATCATTTTCGTTTACTTTTCGTTCGATAAACTTAATAACAAAATATAATTAGTAAGCACTCAAGATGCACACAAAGTCACAAAGCAAAAAAATATCGCTTGCCGAAGTTATCACCTCAGTGCCCAAATAGAACTGAACTAAAGTTCGGGTCGTCCACCCGCTTATATAGGCAAAATGAAGGAATGATCTGGAATAGTTTAGTGCAGAACATTTGAGAAGCTATAATCCTTTGTTGCGCCGCCACTGAGGCGGCAAACATCAAAGGCTTTGATGTTTGCCGCCTCACTCTTTGATGATCGCCGCCACTCGGCTTTCTCGCTCACTTGATTCCGTAGGATCAAGCGACAAACCCCATATCACTCGATCTTCCTCATTTGGAGTGAGTATGAGTAAGTAGTGTAATATGTTATTTTAATTGGGTTTTTCAAAATGTTTCGCGGGCCGCATCAAATCTTACAGCGGGCCGGTTGTTGCCCACATATGATTTAAATTAACGCACATTGATTAAGGCCAAAGAAATCTTTTTCTCAGTGTGCAATATCGAAAAATTCCACGGTTACGATGACTATGCATCTAAAATGTTTTTTTTCCGTAGACAACACTAAATATTAAATACCAACAGATATGATGCAAATCTGTATGACTCGATAACTTTTTTTTTTTGAAACAAACAAAACAATAACCATTCGCCTACGCGATCGCCCTGTATATACCGGGGGTAAGGGTTTGCGGGCGACCCCCCAGAGCCCATTACAGTTAGCGTTCGAAACGACGCGGCACGTATTAGGGGGCGAATCGACACTGCAGAACAATCGGGCTAATTAGGACCGTGATTAATGAAACCGGGCGTAGAGCCGACCCGGCGAAATCCCGTAAACTGCATAATTGTTTAAACCGAAATAATGGAAGCCGTCAATTAGCGAGCTTTGTGTCTCGGCTCGGCACACGAGCCAGCAGCCAGTCGCTTCGACCGACTGACGCTGCGATGAGGCAAATATCGATCTATGTTGTATCTACCTTTCGGAGGATGGTAAAACGCCGATGTTTCGGCAGGTGAGGTACGGCAGAAAATGTCGGAGATTATTTATTATTAATCTAGTAGATTTGTAGAATAAGATGGTGGGGTATAATAAGCCTAAGTTTTCGAGAATTTTGAAATGGAATTTTTGCCAAATAAGTCCTGCTTGGTCCGAAATTTATTTATCGTTTGTTTTCGCGTTTTTAAAATCTAATAAGTACGCCTTTGCAACTGAGTCAAAAATGTTTTAGGAAGAATAATTGAATGAGAATTTGAATTATAATTTTATTAATTAGTGTTAGTTAATTAACGCATGTATAGTGGCTTAAAGTGGTCCTATAATTATTGTTATCCTTTATAGATGCATGCTGTAGTTTCAGATGGACAATTTCGCAAATATCTTCACGTTAATAATGAGATTTCCATCTTAAATTCTCATTCAATTATTCTTCCACTTACTAATTATACAGGGTGATTCTCAATAATAATATAATAATAATAATAATATCAATTTATTGGCATTATACAAATTATACCTATGTATATACATATCGAACTCATATTTGCCAAAAAGGCTAAATCATCAAACAAACTTTAAGCGCTGATTCCTGGGGTTATTCTGATCATAAAAGTTCATAAGAACATATGTCGGAAATCGCTTAGTTCTAAAGTTGTACAATGTTTAATAGTAAGTTAACATAATTAATGTTTTTATTATAAATTAACAAAATAATTAGTAAAATAAAATTAACTTATACTAACCGTTGAAAATGACCGCCCCCAACTGCAATACAAGCTTCTATCCTCCGTCGTATTGACTGGCGAGTCCGTTCTAAAATACCAGGGATATTTCGAATTGTTTGAAAAGCTGCGATAATACGATTTCTCACTTCATCGACATTTTCAATGGGAGTCGTATAAACTAATGATTTAAGGTGACCCCAGAAAAAAAGTCCAAAGAATTTAAGTCTGGAGACCGAGGAGGCCACGGTTGTGGACCTCCCCGTCCTATCCACCGATCTGGATACGTATTGTCCAAAAACTCGCGCGCAACTAAACTAAAATGCGCTGGAGCACCGTTATGCACAAAATACATTTATACTCTTAATTGCAACGGAACTTCTTCCAGCAGTAGTGGTAGCTCCTCTTCAAGAAAATTGCGGTATACCTCGCCATTTAATCGCATCGGTAAAAAATGTGGAGCTATCAAGTGATCTCCAACAATTCCGGCCCACACATTGACAGAGAATTGATGTTGATGACGGGCATTCACCAGTTTGTGTGGATTTTCTTCGGCCCATATGTGATTATTATGAAAATTAATAATCGCGTTTCTAGAGAAAGTAGCCTCGTCGGTGAAGAATATTTGGGCCAAATAATCAGGATTTTGTGCGACTTTGTGTTGCATCCATTGACAAAAAGGCACTCTTTGCGGGAAAAGCTGCCGGCAAAAGTGCCTGCACCCGTTGAATGTGATATGCATACAACAGTTGATCTTTCAATATTCTCCAAACTGTGGCCTGACTAATGTTTAAAGCAAACGCAATTTTTCTGGTGCTTGTAGTAGGATGATTCTCAATTTCATTTAGTACCATTTCTTCAACTTGTGGAGTTCTCACTATAGATGGGTGCCCGTTATCAGTCGTCCGTTTTTTAAAATTTCCCGTTTCACTAAGACGTTGGTGAAGACGGGCAAATATTAAATGATGCGGGATGATACGGTTCGGGTATCTTTCTTCATAAAGACGTTTAGCAGCACGCGAATTTCCATTGGCAACACCGTAAACGAAATGCATATCTCACATCTCAGCATTCGTGTAATTCATTTTAGAAAACAGAAACTGGCAATAAACTGAATGAATACTCTGACAACTATTGACAAATATTAAAATGACAAATAAACAATTCCCTCTCAACACAATGGTTTTTGAAGAACCAACTGTGGTATTATATCGTTAGTCATAGTTCATATATTTTATTATTAAACATTCACTAAGTTTAAAACCAAACCGATTTGGACATATACTCATATGGACTTTTATCATCAAAATAACATCAGGAATCAGCTCTTAAAGTTTGTCGCATATATTGAGAATCACCCTGTATATAGGAATTTCTCCGTATAATACGTTAGGTTGACTAGTAGCACTGAAGAGCCTTGGTAAGCTGAAACATACTGCTGTGGTAGACACCCCGTTTTTCGCGAGTGTATTTTTAGTTGCATAGATTTTGTCTTGTTTAGTCCGGTCAGCCATTTATCAATGTTCCGAGAGAATTTTCACAAAAATTTAGATTTTATTTAAAAATTAAGTTAATGAGTTGATTGTATGATTTATTTAGTTAAGTATTCAGTTTTTTTTTTTAATTTAATTCCATTCATTTATTTGTCTTTTGAATGTTGGCGTATTGTTTGTGCAACTGCGTTGTACGTTTTTAAGAGAGGTATTTTTGTAGAAAAACGATTGTAGAGTTTTGTCAGGCAGTTCCTTGGTTGATGTTAACGTGAGTAGATGTATTTTTAAATCATTGCTGCCATTTTGTTAATTTATTTGATGTAGAGATTTGATGTCTGTGAATTTTTTGTCCATCAAGGAATTCGCTTTATAGTAATTGTTATTATATTGATGTGCGCACGAAGATATAAGATCATTTATTATTTTTGTGCAGGAAGATATACTTTAGTTATAATTTTCTTATTATAGTTTAAAGAGTTAATTTTTCCGTTTTTCATTTTGCTGTTTCATTTTGATTATCAATCACCTCGGTTGAGTGAATAGAAGCATTGTTCTTGCATTTAGTTGAATTTTTATAAATTTTTAGTGTTTGTCCACGAATTTATTTTATTTTATTGAAACTACGTGGATTGAATTGGTATATTAAGGATTATCTTCCTGAACAAACTAGTCTTTTCCTTTGTATAGGAAATAGCATTGTCCTATTGTAATTTAGAATCACGTGCAGTTTTTAATTTAGGCCAGAACCCCCAGTACACGTTTTTTTGCACAAATTGTAATTAACCTTTTTTTTTTTTGAATAAATTTCGATTGTTAATTATCTTCGTTGGGTTAAAAATTCTGTTCTTTTATTTTTAATTAAACCTTTTCTATTTTTCGTGTAATTAAGAAAGTCAGATTTCCTTCACTCACAAGTTACTTTTCGTGGTTAGATTCAAGTTTTAATTCGCAGAGTAACTCTGAAAATAGAGTTGCATTATTATTATTATCATTATTTCTCCTCTTTACTATATTAAATTAATTTTTTCAATCCTATAGAGTCATTTTTAGACGTCATTTTTTTTTCTCAAAAAAGTGGTCGATAACCGCATACCCTATGTTACTTACTATATACGTACGTGTAAACCGAAATCGACAGCATTTCTTTTATCCCCAGTTCTCCGAGCACGAGATTTACCCCCCCTACTCTTCTCGCTACTCTACCACGACAGGCGGACCGCTCTAACGCAATTTTCGTCCGAAATTGCTTATTCTTGTTGCGCGAATTAGCGAAAGAGATATTCCGGTGGCAAGTTGAGTGCATTTCTGTGACAAACAATGAGCTGCGAGCGGCCTACAACGCTCAGCACTTAGCCGGATCCGGGCTCTGGAAGCGGTGGAGTGTTGCCGCCTGTAACAGACGCGGTAAGCGAAGAGTGTCGCGGTATGGTAATGTAATGGGGTTCCCAGTATCGTGCCCATCCCCTTCCAGCATTACCACGCCGCGCCGCTACAGGTCCATTCCGCTAGGCCCCCCAATCACTCACTGTGCGGTTGTGATTGTCTCGTGAGGAAACTGATAGTGTTTCTTAGTAAGTTTCGCACAAAACAATAGAGTCGCTGCATATGTGGGTATTCTTATGTATGTAGGTATGCAGCCTGTAATATAAACTATAATAACGGCCGTTTGCACCGTTCGTGATTAAGTTGTAATTAAAATTTAATCATAATTAAAGTTGAATTTCCCTTGCACCGACTGCTTAACTAATAATTAAATCCTTAATTCGGGATTACCTTTAATCAATACCCAAGGTACGAATTAACTCATAATTAAAGTTGGCGCTAGCGTAGTTTCTGTTTGCAATTGTGTTTATAGGCGATTATAGGTTATGTTATGCGGTTTGGTTATAATACAAATATCTGTGACTGTAAATTGAAATAGCTGGCTAATTAAAGTGTTCACTTTGAAGATTAGGACAAAGAATAGCGGCGTGCAAGAAATGTATATTTGGCAGGGTTTTAGAAAGTCCAAGGTAAATCAAAAATTAATTCCCGAAATAAAAAACTAACAATAAATGTATTTAAGGATTACTCGTGGTTTTAGATGGGAGAAGGTATTTCGTAAGAGGCAAGAATATCTTTTTAAAAAATTCACAATTTTTATGTGATGCTAATTTAAAAATAATGGATATCGTAGTACGATGGCCAGGGAATACACACTTTAACGATCCATTCTTTTCCATAAGCGACAGTGGATATGCCTCAAAAACATATTTATTGACCCCACTGTTAAATTCTGAAACAGTTGTGAAAAATCGTTATAATGAAAGCCATATTACAACACGGAATGTCATTGAAAGCATGTTTCTAAGAAGAATGTTTTCCAATACTGGGATATGGTTGTCGCTTAAAGCTGGATATCTTTATGGCAGTAGTAGTTGGTACTTCAGTATTGCATAATATAGCCATAAATGTGGGTGAAGAGGAAATCAATGAAGAAAAATTAAATCAAGAAATTTTAAATGGACAACTTCATGAGATTAATTATGACGCTGTTGATGATGTACCTGCAGCGACACAGGCACTACTAATTAATGATTATTTCAACAATGTTAGAAATTAACTTTAGAAGATTTTCTTGAATTTGTTTTCTTTGACTTTTGTATAAACGAAATATATTTTATTTACTCTAAATGCATTATCACTTTGATTTTTTTTAAAGAATTATTGTGTATGTAATTAACCATTATTCTTTAAAAAAAGGAACAAAATATATAAGGAAATGATGGCAATAATATAGTAATTCTAACAAGTAATAGCATACGTCAAATAAAGTATAAAAAATTAGAGCATTTGCAGAACAAACAAATAAAAGAATTCCATAATAAAAAAAAAAATTTCACATATTAATTTCCATTTTAAAAGCTACTCTACTTTTTTTATTTCAATATCTAATTCTGCAGCAATTTGCTTCAGCTTAAATTCCAATAACTTTCAAATGCCGCTTAAAATCGCGCATTCGCATAGCGACAATTTTCATCATGATGGACCAGTGTTCCCAATATAAATACAATTTCTGACTAAAAACTAAACTTAACGCACTACCAACCTATATTTCTGTCGCAACCTTTTTAATTAACTAATCATTAATTAAATTTATGCGGTGCAATCCTAGTCATATTTCATTCGTAATTAAATTTAATCTTTGATTAGTTAATTAAAATGTTAATCACATACTGTGCAAACGGCCGTAATTGTTTTCTTCTGTCGACTAAATTAATAAAATTAATTTTGACAAAAGTAAGAAGTTATTTTTTTGACATATTGTAAATCTTTAACACAGCCGATCCCATGCAAGATTAGCCCTGGAAAGTCTTAGAAAAAATAAGGGACTAGTGTCGCGCTTCCCTTTTGTAGAAGTACTACAAATATACAGAAAAGAAATAAACGCAAGAACTACTTTTGTTAGTTTTTCAAAGACAAAAAATCAGAAGCTCAAAAATTCAGTACATTCTTTTAATTAATAGTTGCATTTATTATTTCGCAAAATGATTAATAACAAAAATGTGTTTTAAAAACTAATTTCCCTAGTTGATTTCTCATTATTTGGCTTTACACGATACTTTATCGAGTTTAGTAAAAGTATTCTATTGCCGTAGTGTATACAATATTACTATTTTGTTTTATAATTATTGAGTTGTAAAATATGTATTAATTTGAGTATCTTGGTTAAATATATTTTGTCACTAATTGTTTTCTTTTAGTTAGTTAAAAATAAAATCATTTGTAAAAGCTCAACACGTACGATGAAAATTCACTGCATTCTTTTAATCGATAGTTGCGTTTATTACTTAGCATAAAGAATATTAAGATAAAAATATATAGTAAAAACTAATTCCACTAGTTGATTTCTCATTACCTGGCGCATAATAGTTATTCGTATAATAAAGCAATAAAACGACACTATCGAGTTTGGTAAAAGTATTCTACTGCCGTAGTGCATACAATATTATTTCTTGTTTTAAATTAAAATTTTGTTTTATATAATGATTGCGTTGTAAAATGTGTGTTCATTTGAGTTTCTTGGTTAAATATACTTTGTCGCTAACTGTTTTCTTTTAGTTAGTTAAAAATAAAATCATTTGTAAAAACTCAACACGTACGATGAAAATTCACTGCATTCTTTTAATCGATAGTTGCGTTTATTACTTAGCATAAGGATTATTAAGATAAAAATATGTAGTAAAACTAATTCCACTAGTTGATTTCTCATTACCTGGCACATAATAGTTATTCGTGTAATAAAGCAATAAAGCGACACTATCGAGTTTGGTAAAAGTATTCTACTGCCGTAGTGCATACAATATTATTTCTTGTTTTAAATTAAAATTTTGTTTTATATAATGATTGCGTTGTAAAATGTGTGTTCACTTGAGTTTCTTGGTTAAATATACTTTGTCACTAACTGTTTTCTTTTAGTTAATTAAAAATAAAATCATTTGTAAAAGCTCAACACGTACGATGAAAATTCACTGCATTCTCTTAATCGATAGTGGCGTTTATTACTTAGCATAAGGAATATTAAGATAAAAATATGTAGTAAAAACTAATTCCACTAGTTGATTTCTCATTACCTGGCGCATAATAGTTATTCGTGTAATAAAGCAATAAAGCGACACTATCGAGTTTGGTAAAAGTATTCTACTGCCGTAGTGCATACAATATTATTTCTTGTTTTAAATTAAAATTTTGTTTTATATAATGATTGCGTTGTAAAATGTGTGTTCACTTGAGTTTCTTGGTTAAATATACTTTGTCACTAACTGTTTTCTTTTAGTTAGTTAAAAATAAAATCATTTGTAAAAGCTCAACACGTACGATGAAAATTCACTGCATTCTCTTAATCGATAGTGGCGTTTATTACTTAGCATAAGGAATATTAAGATAAAAATATGTAGTAAAAGCTAATTCCACTAGTTGATTTCTCATTACCTGGCACATAATAGTTATTCGTGTAATAAAGCCGTAAAACGACACTATCGAGTTTGGTAAAAGTATTCTTCTGCCGTAGTGCATACAATATTATTTCTTGTTTTAAATTAAAATTTTGTTTTATATAATAATGACTGCGTTGTAAAATATGTGTTAATTTGAGTCTTTTGGTTAAATATATTTTGTCATTAATTGTTTTTTTTTGTTAGTTAAAATAGAATCATTTGTGGAAACACGTACCTACTATAGTTTTTTTCGAATTAGTTATTGTTAAATATCTTTTTAATGACAAGGAATAAAAATTTGAAATTTGATACGCATGTGTAATTTGACATACCCTTTAAGAATAGTTATAAAAAAATTAGGACTGCCATTTAAAAAAATTGTCGATGACGTCATATCTCAAATTTGGGACATGCTGTATAAACTTTTCTCAGATGAAAAAGTGGGCAATTTAAAATACTAATCGACATGTCCGAGCATATTTCCGGAAAAAAATACTGTCTTCGCTTTACTGAATTTATTCCAGATTACAGACTCACACTGTATAGTTTTAATTATAATAATTATTCATGGCGTGTTGTAGGTGAAATACAGATGTTGTTTGTTCACTGATTATACATACTTAAATACATAATATGTGCTTCCAAAATGTACTTCCGTCTGCATTCGCACCGATTTTAAGCTATAAGGTCCTGTCGTGCGTACATTTGCTCTATCGAGACTTGGATAGAGCAGGCGTAGTCTGGGACCGCTACCGATGAATCACTGCCGATAATCAAATTAAGCTTAAAAGGGTAGAACCAGCGAAAGCTTTTACTGGGGCCCTATGAATAGCGGATTAACAAAAAAAAGAAACGTATATTCGCCATAAAATCGATTGGTGGACCTTGATTGTGCCTCTAAGAAAGATTTCTGGACTGGCGACAGAAGTAAGATGTTTTGCCATAGCGAGTATCAAGTTAAAAACTGATGCAAAATGGAGCAAATTTAACTGAAAAAGGAAGTGGGGTGAGAGACAGTTAACGGTCTCTTTTACCTTTCAACCAAAACATTAGCATACATTATATTAAAACAAGTCTAAATATAAATTTAATAGTAAAGTTTCTTTGTCACTGAAAAGAAAAGATACATATTAGATAACATACGCATTATATATTAGTTACGATTAAGATTTGAAAATACACACATTTTGCTGGAGAACCATATAAGCAATATATATGTATACTACCATTATAGAAGATAACTTCATTTTAATATAGAGTCGGGGCGTATCAGAGTATTTAGGCAAACAATATAGTATTTTGAACTACAAGATCTTTCTTCTCAGGGTTTCTACGTCGGATTTTCTTAGCTTTTTGTTAGGCAACCCCTCGCGAATTAGTGAAATTGATTGCCTAAATATTGTTATTGCAAGTTGGTCAGTTGATCAGCTGTTTGAATTTAAAATGGATGAGATTTGCTTTTGCTATTCACAGAGAATTAAGAATCAAGAAAATTGAGAAATAAAAACTATGTCTGTAATGATAAGTAGAACTCGGTAAAAGGATAATAAAATCAAAACCATTAACAATTAGTCGACGAAGAAAAATATTTCTTAAAATCTAAAGTAAGTAGATTCTTAACCTAATCTGTTATTTATTTTGTTTATGTTTATTTGGTGATTTGATATTTCCTAAATATTCCATTTCTTTATTTATAGGCTACAAATGGGATCTAGATCATGAATCTAAAAAGTTATGGTTAAATGTAAACAAAAAGAAATTCTTAAAATAACTGATAAATAACTATTTAATAAAACAAATACTTGGTGAGTAATTATATAAAAGGTTATAGGTAATTTTTTCTATTAATCGAGTGAAATAGTGTTAAAATTAATTTTATCTTAGGCGATTATTTCTTTTTTAAGGTTTGTTTAAGAAAAGTTGTTCGAAAATAGTACCGACCTGATCTGTTTCTTGCTTGAATCAGAACACTCCTTTGGAAATAGCTAGTCTCAGGTGTCTTTAGTAGGAAGTCCGGGACATTTCGGCCTCTTGTGAGTCTGGAATTGAGTCTGGTGTGAAAGAATCCTCGGAATTTGGTTAATTTCGGCTCTGCCTGGCTTGAATTTAAGTGATTGTTTCTCCAGGAAACAGAATCAGATCTAATGTGGATAGGAATGTTTCTGAAGGCTGAGAATTATTTTTTCCTTTTCCATTTGTGTCCTAATTCAGGGATCTTGATCGTTCAAATGGAGCTTTTGAATATATATGTTTTTGTCCAGGTAATTAATTAATTAAAAGTGAATTTCTGTCGCAGCTAAATTTTCTTTAATGAAATATGTCTTCAGATGAAAATTTATTTCTTTTTAAGGAGCAACTGAACATAGATCTGGCCTCGATGATGGTTTGTTGATCTCTCTGCTCAATTTTTCGGCATCACAACAGACTTACTCTCAGTTGTTTGGGTTTCAACGCCTCCTTGCAAGTTTTCCGGCCCTCTAATCAGCTATCGGAATTCGAGTCACGAGTTTTGACAAGTGAATGTTCGCGGCGTCTCTGCATATACGGTGACATTCCAAGATTCAAATGACGTTTCCGAATTATCGCAAAGAAGAAAATTTTAAATGCTAAGTCTTTGTTAATAAACTTTTCACATTTTGTTATTTACATTTTGTTTAGAAATTTACATTAAATGAATGTTGTTCTTAAATTTTGACAATTGTTTCTTTCTTTTGATGTATCCCTGTATGAGGTTTGTCTGACTTTCCATAGATGGCGCTTTGTGACACAACATTTTTAATAATTTTCTTTTATTAAATGATTTTTATTGATTTTGAACCTGTTTTTGACTGGATTTGATGTTTATTTTACAGATTGTGAATTTAACTTTGATATACTGGTATTTATTTCGATTTTAGTACTAAATTACATTGTGAGAAACGAAACGTTTTATTTAATATTTTGTAGAAGTTATGAGCAGAATACGATTCTATCACAATATATTTTGCGGCGAAAAGTGAGATTAATTTTCTAAGGTGTGTTCTTCAAAGAGAATCTTCCGTCGATCGAAAAAGATGTTCACTTCCACATACAAAAACATGTCTTAAATTACTAGTAAGTTTCATCAATAGGTGGACAGTATTTTGGTATTATGTTTTTAAGAAGGTGTCCTGGTATAACCAATCCTCGTATACAACCCTATTTTTCCTTTTACTTAATATGAGTTACAGTGCATGCTCCCAAACATATAAAATCCCTGTCAGGGTTCATTAAACACCACCGTATATCTTTCTCGGGACCTAAGGACCTGTCAATTTAGACTAAAATACATACACGCACACATTCTAATACTTCTCATATATAGCCTGCGACTCCCTCTAACGGTGTCAGTCGGGAGCGCAGTCAGTTAGGATAGGATTATTGCCAATTTGAGAGCCCATTCTCGCGCGTTGCCAGAGTTTGACGCATTGTAAAATATAATGCCGCGCTAGTTTTAATGAGACGTCGTTATAGCCGCCTTCCATCCACCATCCATTAGGACAAATTGACACCTGACGGGGCGCGCTTAGCTTCGCCAATTGGCCGCGCCAGGAGGGAAGAGAGCTCGTTATTAATAACGAGCCAGAGTAGGTTGGTTTTGCGAGAGGCGAAAGAAATGAGCTTGTGTTTCGTTATTCGGGTTTGAATGAGAAATTTCTTTCTGGTTGATTGGTGGGGTTACTTATATGACATTTGGTGGATGGAAATAAGAACGCAAATGAGGCAAAAATGTGGTAATCGTATCGGGAAAGCAATTTTCTCACATAATTTCTAACTTAACAGTGAATAAAAAGTTTTAATTGATAAATTACTTTAGTATATTCTGAATTACTATCTTTACTTCTACTCTATCTTCTACGATCACTTACTAGTAGAAACGCTATCCGTGCCGGGCTATGGAGTGGCACTGAGCATGTAGTGGGGATTTCTCTTCGGCTTAGCAGAATTAGAAACTGTCATTCTCCGGTTATTGTGTACAGGCTGTCTCACCGAAGACTGATTCTTTGATTACAGCTCTATTTTTCATTTTAGAAGAAAGCTTATAGAATTTAATGCTGCATAACCTAAAAATGTGTCTGACTATACAAAGTGTTCCCAAGTGGGAAAGACATACTTAGTCGGTTATTTTAACTGGAACACGCTATATATTATTTCGTTTTTAAATTCTACGTAGAAAAATGACATTTGGCATTTGTTTTAAATATTCATATCTCAAATACTTAAAGGAAGAACATCTCACGATGATTTAGCCTTTTTGGCATATATGAGTTTGATATGTACTTATACATGTATAATTTGTATAATGTTAATAAATTGATATTATTATTATTATTATTATTATTATATATTTATATACAGGTGTCTACTATACTCCTAAACATTTGTTTAACTTTAGTCCAAGGTAACTTGATTTTTTTAGATAGCACCGTATATCCTTGTTTATGTTAAATTAATCCTGAATTAGTAAATATGTGTTAGTATCACATAATAAAATATAAAACTAATGATAGGTATTTTGAAAAAGAATGAAATTTAATGATAATTAGCAAAAATAATATCTATTTTTAATAGGCCAGGCCACAACAATTATTTCACTAGTATAATAGTTAAACGTCAAAGCTGTCAACAAATAGTTTTGTATATAACAGGTACTTAAAAAATATATATAAATAAAAATTTATTTATTTCCTTATCTATTTGACTATGTATTTACTTAGTTACTTAAATAGTATGTATTTAATTCTTAAACCATTGAAATGAAAGACAAACACTAAAATAAAAAACAAACGAACATTAAACCACAACAAAATACATCTTTAATTAAAAGGATCAACACGTAGCAATCATCCTTAATTAGCAAACTTTTTACCAAAAATATATTCTTCTTCTTTTTCTTTTAAGCATATTTCTGCCCTCTTTTGCAGATTTTGTGTTAATTCTTTAACAATTCTAGCGAAATGGATGCACGCCTCCTTTATTCTATTTTTCATATTTTCCTTGTGGTTGTCGGCTCTTTTTCATGCACGTTTCTTTGCGTAGTCAAAAATAAAAAAAAAACTCACGAGGGACGTATTATCCACATAAAGTAAATTCTTTTTTGATAATTTTGACATTTAGTTGTTATGGTAAAACAATTACCATAGCCCATCAAAGATAGGTAATATTGTTTTTGCTAATCATAGACGAATGACATTAAATTTCTTTTTATTTTCAAAAAACGTTATTAGTTTTTTATTTTATAATCTGATACAAAATGTATGCTTACAAATTTGTAGTTTCATTTAATTATATCACGTTTATAGGCACTTTTAATTAGTATAGTTTGTCTATTTCTGGAGCACTCTGCCTAAAAATATTTTTAGGTTATACAGAATCTCAAGCCTCTTTTTTTTTATAAATACTTTCCACGGCGAAATCCATTCCAAATCTTTCTCAAATTTGCAGAATGACGGTTTTGCTACTTTATACACCATTTTGGAGAATTGTTATACCTGGAGTCCCATAGGACCTCGTCTTTGAACCATTATTATTTTTATTTATATTATTATATTATTGGTAAATGACCTAATAAGAGCTTTGAATGGATTTGTGTCACGTTACATGACACACAAATTTGTTATTTGATTTGATAATACCAAAATTGTGTCATTAAAGCAAAGAAACAGTTATGATTCAATCTATTCACACTTAAAATTAAGGGTTTAAACATGGTCAATATTGTAAAAAGGCTACCTTTTCGATGACATGACTTCAAACCGTATTCTGTCATGCTAAAGTGGTTATATAACATAATATATTGCATATAATCTAGTATTAGGTTACCTTCTATAATGGTATATAATATTACTATGTTTCCCCAGCAAAATTCCTGTATTTTCTATTTTTTCTCAGTGACAAAGAAACATTCCTATTTAAATTTGTTAGATCAAATTTATTAACATGTTTATTTTGTTTTTTTGTGATTAGTTAATGTATTGTAACCCTTATTACAAATAAAAAATCAGTTTTTTAATCAATTAAAGTGTTACTTATTAATAAACTAAACGGCGCTAGTTCATGGTATTTACAAAATATATATTTTTTTTTTCGTTAACGGTTGCAGATAGATTCCCTGTGTACTAAGATTTTTAGATCGGATATGATCACAGCTGTTACATATTGTTTTACTTAACTTAACATCTGTTACATCCTGTATATTTAAAATTGTTGAATAATATTTAAAATGACATATTCTATTGGTGTTCGGATTTACAAGAAATTAACGAACTAGATAAAATCAAGGATACTTCAATTATAATATTTTATTAATATTATTCTGATTTTGTTTGATTTAAAATATTTGTTTAATATATGTATTTGATATGTTCATCAATTTAAATTATTGTAAATTAATGATAAGTTTAAAAAAATATATTAACGGAAAATCACCAGGTTTCAGAATGTTTATTGGACTTTCAATATCCATATATTCAATCATAAATTGACATAAGCTACAGTTGTAATCAATCATCTCGTATTTTTTCCAATGATTTTAGACACAGTTATGCATAATTATTACTATTTTTGTTGAGCTATACGACAAAATTCTGTTAAGCCAAAACAGACTTGATTTTCGTTTAATATTATATTGTTACAGCAAGCTATACGAGGATTTTTTTTAATTTGCCTTGCAAGGCAAATGTTCAGATGCCATGGTATTGAACATTTATCATCTCATATTATAAATATAATACTTCTTTTCTGTATTCAACGGGTTGTATTCATTTAGATTCTCTACTTTTACAAAATAAAAAATACATTTATATTTAACGTATCTGACAGTTAAAAAAGTAGAACATCGATTAGTCGTTACAAGCAATTTACATTACAATAACTGCCATACACTGAGTTGAGCAAGCACAATTAACTCAGCTGCTGGTACCAGCACCCCGAGACAATTTATGACCGTTCCCAATAGTAGCCTGCGTTTAAACTTATTGCTGCAGGTAGTGTGTACAACATACCGTACTTAATATAATACAAACAACAGCAAGCACCAAACAGTGTAATGGCTCAGTTTACGGCCGTGTAGCGTATAATGTTAGTTCTGAACGTAATAGGAACCATTATAGGCTATTAGTACTCGCTTGTTTATCTCCCAAATGATTACCAGGTGTTCATTTTTCGACAGGTAAAGCATTTAACGTATTTCGACTGTGTGAATTCGCGATAAATAGTAAAATTTGCCAAATTCACAACCGGTAAGATATTTTTACAGGGCATTTCAATTAAAACGAGCACAACCTCAAATAACTCCTTACCTGCAGTGATTTATACAGTGAGGACGCGTTGGTTGGAACAAATTCATTTAAAATTCAGGGATTTTTTTTTTTGAAAAACACTGGGGTACGTCGATTTTTGTTTTTAGTTGGCGGTTTTTTCATGGTACACTTCTCGCAGTAAAAATCGGGACCCCAGAAATCCTCAATTTTATAATTTCTTGTGTAAATGCAGCTTTCAGAGGATATATTCACTTATCAAAGCCATAAATAACTTTTTTTTGTGTGTGTATTGCGATCAAAGGTAAAGATTAAAAATTTAAACAGAAATATAAACGTATAGAGAGAAAAAGGTTTATATATGGAATAAACAAATTGGAGTTTCGGTGGCGGCGTTTCCTTTAGAAATACCGAATACGGAAATATTCATGCAAAAAATAAAAACATAACAACAAAAAGGCCTCTTGAATGGACGGCTGCATTTAGAAATATATATGTATTTAACTTGTTTGATGTTATGCAGAGATAAGTTTTTTTTAAGAAAACATATGGTTATGGGATTTTAAAATTATATAAGCTGTGTTCGCAGAGGAATCACAAACTAGTCAGACACGATTTGATTGGCTCAAAGAAATCCGAAACAGTTTTCTGACTGATTTCACGGTCTATGATTGGCTCTGACTAGTTTGTGATTCCTCTGCGAACACAGCTATTACTTATTAGTGCTACTTTGATATTAGTTTCTTACTTCAACAATAGACAATATGTCAATCAGCTTCCTGACTTTTGGGACAATGTGATTTTCACAGATTTATGTTTACCCTCTGTTATTGATGCATTACTTATTATTATTGTTTAGTATTCTTATTGTTGTTTATATTAGCTGTGTTCGCAGAGGAATCACAAATTAGTCAGACGCGATTCGATTGGCTCAAAGAAATCCGAAACAGTTTTCTGACCGATTTCACGATATATGATTGGCTCTGACTAGTTTGTGATTCCTCTGCGAACACAGCTATAGTATTCTTAAGTATTGTATTACTTTAAAGAAAACTTTAAAGCAATTAAGTTCGCGAAGAAATCATTTTTTTTATTATGTGTAATCCAATGTCTTTGTTCTATTTTATTGAAACACTTTTGGTCTGTAGCACAGGTCCAGACAGTAGAAATGAATCAAATTCGAAAACAAATATTTTAGCACTTACTGAGATTGACGAACAATATGCTTTCTTACGATGTTTGTTATGTATATAAATGCAATAATGTTGTAAGTAATTGTTAATAAACCTGTGCTACATAAAGTCAGTTTGTAAACAGACCAAGTGTCGGCCATGTTTCAAGAAAATAGAACGACATTGGATTACACAGACAATAGGTTAAATATATTTTTTGAATATACAATAAACGCAGGGTTAGTAAAATAAATAATTTCTTTGTGAACTTAATTGCTTTAAGATTTTTATAAATAACCTTAATTAATTAAGACCATATTTTTGGAGATTTTTTTAAATTAGTTAGTAAGATAGAAAAACGTTTAGAGGCCTGGGTCACATAAGCGACAATTATAAAACCAACCAGCTTTTGACAATTGTATTTACGTTCTTAACTAGCTTTACATTGTCAACTTTATGGTTTTCTTCAAGCATATGTAGGGCTGCACTAGATTTGTCAAACCTTCTGAATTTAAGATGAGCCAAATGCTCCTTGTAACGCGTTTTAATTGATCTTTTAGTTTGCCCAATATACAGGGTGAGTTTTTTATCTTGTTTTAACGGAATATCTCTAAAACACTGCAACAAATCAAAAAAAGATCTTTATAAGATTTGTTATAATGTAGGGAGCTCACTGAATGGTGCCGAACTCGATCCCCTCTTAGATGGAATCTCCCCATTTTGTATTGCAGATTCAGATTCTACGCCATCAAGTTTGTAGTTTCTGTTTGAAACTTTTTTCGATTCGTAACAGATTGCGCTGTAATCGCAAAAAAAACATGATTGTGAATGTCTAGAAAAAATACACAAAAAAGAGAAGAAAGCAAACATGACTTTGTGTTTTTTTATTTTAACATTAAATAACATTTCAAAAAGCCATTCAACAACAAAGAACTTTACTTTATCACACCCTCCATAGCCTCCATTACTGTTCAAATATTCAACACTAACTAATTTGTATTGGATTAATAATTAATAATCTAAATGGGGATCGGACAATGTGTAAGTATTCACAGCTTATCAAGTACTGAATAAAGTACGGTTTTGTATCGTCGAATAGCATTCCAATTGCGAATAAATAAATGTATCCAAGTGAAGGGGCACAGTTTCGAACACATGGCTTTTTGAAATGTTAGTTTATGTTAAATTAAAAAAAAAAACAGAAAATCATGTTTGCTTGCTTTTCTTTTTTTGTGTATTTTTTGTAGACGTTCACAATCATGTTTTTTGCGACCCTTGATATGACAATTGACAGGTTTCGGAATTTTATATATATCGCAGCAGGTAAAGAGTTATTTGAGGTGGCTCATTTCAATAGTATACATCATAACGGTCCTAAACATGGTCCCTGCGGTATATTCCTTTCATAAATACGACTCGACGCACACTAATTTCGAAGCTCCGAGTAACAGCGAACTACTATCGGACAATTCCCCCGAAATTGCCCCACAAATGAGGCGAAAAATAAGCTTTCCACCCCCCTCCTACCCGAGGGGTGGTAGAGGCCCACCGTCGAAAAGAGCGGCGCCCATTCCCTGCTAATGCCCCCACGCCCGATTGCGACCTAATCCCGAAACCTTTCAGAAGCAATCGGGGGTATCTTAAAAAGCAATTGAAGCCAAGTATCGGAGTTAATCGAATCGCCACTCCCACCCTCCGGCCACCCCCTAGTATGAGGCGATGGGGCGATCTTCGCTCTAGTCCGCTTTCTCGCAGGGGTGAAATCGGTGTTGTAGCGTTTTGGGTGTCTCGTGCGATGAGGGTTGGTTAATTTTCGAGTTCTCAGTGATCGTATCCTTGATTTAAGCTCTATTTTTTTGGTAGAACGAAGCTGTGGAATATACAAAGCGTGTTAAAAGTGATACTTCGTCATCATCGTTAGGTATTTTTTCGTTTAGAAGATAATAGAATGTTGAAAGCCTTGAAAAAGGAAGAATATAAATCTGCCATTTTGTTACCACGCTGATAGATATTTCGTTCGGGCAAAGCATCAATTTGCGATGAAAACACCAATTTTTAATAATTAACTACTATTTACTGTATATTAAATAAGCGTAATACATTAACAAACATAAAAAGAAAACCATAAAAAAAATAACAGAAAAGACTTAATAAACTACTTACGTCCTAAGACCGTCTGCGTCTCACCTTAATATTTAAACAATAGGGCGTCGACATACAGTGCAGTCTCTATAACTATAGTATACAGGGGAAAAGTCACTGGTGTTACATTTATTTGAAACTTAAAAACTCGAATTATGGCATAAAATTTTGCTAAAGTATTTGAAAAACATATTTATTCTTCTATTTAACATAGCACTTGCTCTTATTTGTCCCCATATCAACACGATTTCATTACTGGTCGCTCTACAGTTATGTACCAATTTGACATGTTTTACACAATTCGTTTGTGATGTATTGGATAAGCATGGTCAAGTGGATGTTATTTATAACGACTTATCGAAAGCCTTTGATACAATTGAGCATCCCCTCCTTCTATCAAAGCTGGAAGGTTTTGGTTTTGTTCCTATCTAAGTAAACACGAGTGTTATGTATTTTACAACGGATTTGTATCTACCGAATACATATTACACACTGGTGTACCACAAGGCTCAAATTTAGGCCCTCTCTTATTCAATCTTTTTATAAATGATTGCTTAACATGTATTATCTGTCTGCCCTAGCCTATGCTGATGGTATTAAGTTATATACGAAATTTTCATCTAATAGAGACGCCATTGCCATCATGCTACAGGAAAACTTCAATAAACTCGTTAACTGGTGTATATGCAACAGCCTCAATATTAATGTTAAGAAGTGTTGTGTTGTTTCATACGCATGTCTCGGTTTCTCGATCACTGTGGACTACATAGTCAATATGACTTTTTTTTAGAAAAGAAGACAGAATGTAAAACTTTTGGTGTTCTCTTTGATGCCGGTTCTACCTTTAAATTCCAAATTATATCTGTATGCAAAAATGCATTCACCGCCCTTGGCTTCCTGATGCGTGTATCGCATTACTTTACTGACACAGAACTCATTAAGACTTTATATAATGCCTAGGTCTTAAGAAAGCTGGAATATGCGCCATTGGTTTGGTACCCATTTTATGCATATGATCCTTTGCAACTAGATCGAATCCACCGTAAATTTCTTAAATTCTTATCGTTCAAGTTAGATAGAATGTATCCAGAAATTGGTATACCACAAGTGGACCTATTGGAGTGCCATAGGTTGGTATCCTTATCGGAGAGTCGTGATGAAAAATGGAGAAATTTTTAATAAACTTACTCCAGAATCCCAAAGTTTCCAATTTCCAAAGGCGAAAATTCGAGGAAGGTGATACACCCACCACAGCACAACAACAGCGGGAGAAAAAGAAAAAGCCAACCTAATTGAAAAGATGAGGATGATTAAATTTTTATTTTAAATTCTTTGCGGCCTTGAACTTCCAGACACTTTTCGAATTAGTTCTTCATGGGTAGCCTTTCTAATTGATTCGTGGTTCAAACTTTCAAATGCATGTCTTACTCTGACCACACAATCTTCCTTGGTAGTTAGTGGAATATAATAAACTCAATTGTGCCTCATACAAAGAAATCCAGAACTGACAAATCCGGGAAGCGAGGTGCCCATAAAAAAGATCCATCGTTAGCTATCCAATGATCAGCAAATACCTCTTGCAAAAAATTTCTAGCCAAGTGACCATTAGGAGGAGGTGCGTCGCCATGTTGGTAAAATATTTGTCTAAAAGAGCAGCCAGCGGCAAATTTTCTAAATATGTATCCCCAAAATTTTGTAAAATATTATAATAACGTTCACCTACAAAGAAACAATCGTGGTTATCTTATGATTAAAAATTACTTACTGATATTTACCGTTTAATTTCTTCATAGAAATTGCAATGCCCCCGCACCATCATCCTTTACTGCGCAAAAAACATTGAATTGCCAGCTTTTCTGGAAGTTTTGCATTCCTAAAATACGCGTGATTCGATCACTCCATATGCGAATTGTGCAGGTTAATATACCATTTTTTTTGTTGTAAATTTGGCTTCGTCCGTCCAGATAATGTTGTTCAAGAACAATGGATTCTCTTGAGACCATGTAAAAATACATTCGCAAAAATTCACCTCTCTTCTTGGAAAGTCAATATCTTTTTCAACAGTTCAGTTCAGTGTTTCTGCTGATGATGATAGCTTTGCTATCGAAACGTACGTCCAGTTTAGTGCAGTTTGTGGTGAGGGGTCTAGGAGAAGTTTGCAGTATTACCAGTGAAACAGTTTGGAGTATCTTTTGTCATATTTTGGATCCCAAATTGGCATCCCAAAAATCAAGTGTTCTCTGATTTTTTGAATAAATGTCTGTTCGAGCAAACTTTTTTTTTTAGAAAAAAATAGAATAACTTCAGAACAGCCGAATAACATTACAAAAAGTAAGGATACTTATAAAGCTTAAAAATAGGTAAATCCAAATATGTAAGAATGTACAGGGTATTCAGTTTAAAATAGCAAAATAGATGGTGACTTCCGGTATAACCGGAAACGCTAGAAATTTGAAAATTTTCTACTTAACGGGAATGTAACCGATTATATCTAATTCTGAATTTTCAAATTTTCATTTTGGCTAAAACCCCATAAACGAACTATCTCACTGAGACATCCTGTATATTGTTATTATACAGTGAGGTCGTAAATTGTGCCCCCTCCCCCCTTCATAACTTTTGAAAGGAGTGTGGTGATAGAGCAGTGAAACAAAAACGAGGTAAAATTAGAGACAATTATGTGACTTTTTCCTATATACGCACGATGGTTTCTGGTGTAAAATAGAGGGCTAGCTAATCCTTAAAATTTTAAATGGGAAATAATTTCATATAGAAGCCATTTGGAAGAAATTTCTATTATTTTTATGGGCAATGCAAACAGTTTTACGATTTTTCAAAATTTTTTATCAACTCATCCAATGTTAATTATTGGGTTACCTACGTTACTTTTCGATAACCCCGTATAGCTTTTTGAAGTATAGTGTACAGAAACCTGTAATTACAGTATCTGCAACATGACACCCACACACATGACTCAATGCACTGACAGAGATAAGACGTTTGCTAAATTTTGCAAAAACGTCATATCGTATCCTAGTCACATAATACTCTACAATATGAATACGAGGGCTATCGAAAAAGTTAACGTATGGTACTCCAATAATTAATCTTGGATAAGTTGGTGAAAATTTTGAGAATCGTAAAACTGTTTGCATTGCCATCAAAGTAATAGAAATATCTTCCAAGTGAGCTTCTAAATGATATTACTTTCCATTTAAAAATTTAAAGATAGTTACGCCCTCCTATTTTACATCAGAAGCCATGTTCGTATCTCTATAGGCAAAAAATTACAAATTATCTCTAATTGCACTTTGTTTTTGTTTCATTGCTCTATCTCATACCAATCAAAAGTTATGAAGGGGGGGGGGGGGGGGGGAGCATGTACCACCTCACTGTATATTATGGTTACAAGTAGTATTGATTGACGTAATTAAGATTATTAATCCTATCGCTAAGGTATTTGGTTACGGCCAATAGTAAGTATCGTATGTGAATTCGAAAAAAATAATATTTATAGGAATCATGTTGAATGGAGATTTATCTTTCTAACACATCACATGTTTAAATTTAAATCAATTCGAAGAATGAACGTCAACCTCACTTTTACAACACAACACTGGCACTACAGCCAGCCAAACATCGGCCACCTTTCCCATTTTTCTGAAGCGATTCGCTGATCCAAGGGCCGACCCAGTAAAGAAACCGTTCACAAAGCCCTGCAGAATGAAAGATCGTCAAGAGTTTATATGCATCGTATTCTCTGTGCTCGCCGACCTACGGGCTCGAATGAATGAAATGGGGTTCGACCGACGTAGGTTGAGAGGGGAAGCGCGGGTTGGCGGGTAGGTCGACGGTTGTACGCGCGCACCAGCTGATCCCGCTGCTCTGTCTCCTCGCGTCTTCCTCGTCGCTTCCTCTGCACAGAGTCGAGGACCTCGACCTTCACCTACTGAACTAAAAAACACGATCCAGTTCTCGCACGGACTACCACCGTCGCATCAGTCGCACCGTCGTGCAGGCAAGTGCGTAAAATACTCGAAGATTCGTACTGGAAGTTTTCGAGAAGTTCGATAGTTTCAATTCTAGGATAACGACCTGAAAACCAATTGTTCATACGGTAAAAGCAGCCTGGATATATTTTTCATGGAGAACACAAATAAAAACTTGAAAATCCTACATAGTCACTTGCATAAAACACGAAGGTATTGTTCACAGATCACTTACATGTAGATATCTATCTTAACGTTAAAAGCGTTCGTTTTTTTATAGCGGTGGGAAGCATCCGAGTGGGGTAAAGGCAATAATTGTGCAGCAACCCGATCTACACTTATGTTTCTCATAGTATTTTATTGCGAGGAGCTATACCATAAGCGACTAATTCATGAAGAGTTAATGTTTTAGTATGTTATGCCTGTCTCTCAAACTAAAAATACAAATTACTCACTTTGGCACGAATTAGTACTTTACTGTTTAGCTTCTCATTCCTTCTTTGTTCAGATTGTTGTGAATTAGGAATAATTTGAAGATATAAGAAGTTCGCAAAATATACAAGAATTAACATTAGTTTATGTAATTCGGGATATCATGTAGCAAATGTAACACGTTAATCTATAA